>CABFWB010003883.1:10238-24663 GCA_902151455.1 Timema bartmani | reverse complement strand
CCCCCTAACGTTCCACATTGATGCGCTACATCATTTGCTGCCACAGTCCTCGGACGGAAATCAATGTGGACGGGGGCAATGCCCTAGGGGTGCACCAACATCACATAGACACACAGAGTCACATCCTTCGTTACTAGGGAAGTAATTTGCTAATGACGTAGTGGGGGATGTGAGCCGTAGCCGATTGGAACAAGTGTAACGTTCACTATAAAGGAATGTGGACCAATATGTTGTGCCAGCTACAAAAGTGTGAATATGATGTTCAAGACACTTGAGTGTGAACTAAATTAATGTTATTGATACTCAGGTGTGAACTAATCTAACGTGTCTGCTACTCCAGTGTGAACTAATTTAACGTGTCTGCTACTCCAGTGTGAACTAATCAAACGGTGCTGGACACTCAAATGTGAATTAATCTGGTGGTGCTGGATATTCAAGTGTGAACTAATCTTACGTGTCTGCTACTCAAGTGTGAACTAATATAATATTACAGATTCTCAAGTGTGAACTGACATAACACGCAGGTTACTCAGGTGTGAACTAATCAGGTGGTGCTGGATACTCAAGTGTGTACTAATATAATGTTGCAGATGCTCGAGTGTGAACTGATTCAACGTGCAGGCTGCTCAGGTGTGAACTAATCAATTAGTGCTGGATTCTCAAGTGTGAACTAATCTAACGTGTCTGCTACTCAAGTGTGAACTAATATAGTGTTCCAGATGCTCAAGTGTGAACTGATTTAACATGCAAACTACTTCGGTGTAAGCTAATATAAAGTTCCAGATGCTCAATTGTGAACTGGTTCAACACACAGTCTATTGAGTGTGAACTAATCAAGTGGTGTTGGATACTCAAATGTGAACAAATCTAACGTATTAGCTAAATACTTGCTAATAAAGGGGTTAATTTAATTTATAATCATGGTTTTATTTTATTCTAATAGGTTTATTAACACCTGAGACTACACTTGAATTAAGCTACAATTAATTCTAGATTTCTCTTGATTTGGCACCTTGTTAAAAATTAGATAAAGTCACAGGGATTCTATGCAAGATCTGTGAAGAATAAATGCAGCTCAGCAGGGCCTGGATTTTAATATGTCATTTTTCATGGTATGCACTGTACATGAATTACAATGCTCATGTGCTCATACATACTTTTCATGATCCTCTGGTAGTAAAAACGTTATTTTATAGGTCATTCTTTGGTAATTTTTTGTCATTTGGGATTTTTAGGTAATATTTTCTTGGTTGGTATCATTTTGAAGCATTTATCTTAAATAAGTAATATTCTAATACTATCGATATTTTATAAAGGCATAAATATACAAATATACATTTTTCCTAAGCATGGCTGTCGGAATAAGAAACTAATGCAGGCAATGAACTTTGTATCACAGTTGTGAGAAGATAATGTAGGTAATGAACTTTGTATTCTCTTTGCTTGTTGGGTAAAATACATAACATATTCCTGGTGAGAGTGCAACTATGTTGGAGAGAGTTGCGTTGGGAGGGGATAGCTATTACCTCTGAAGAACATATCTGTAAAACAATGTTATATATATAGCAGAATCCAAGAAATTAGTTGTTAAAATCTTTCATCGCACTTTACATTTTTGTAAAGTGCGTGATTGATTTAGTCGTGTCCATTTATTATGAGTTTCTGCTTATATCTTTATGTTTATTTTTTGTAAATTTGAAGTGTTTTTTTTATTTACCAATTTGAGGTGATTTTATAGCAAATTTGTTGATATTTCTCAGGTCATCAATGTCCGGGCTCTGCTGACTAGTATTTAAATTAATATACCTATGAAGCTAGAATATATTTCGAAATATACATACCAACTTAGTTTACAGCCATTTGATCCAGAATTCATGAAAAATTACACAAATTGTGTTGATTTTTTGAGATATTCTAATATTCTAAAATCACATTGAGCTCCTTTTCAAATACACATCTATGTATATCTTTTTATAAATAAAAGAGGTAAAATTGAAAAAAATAATATTGTGTAAACCAATTTGTGGGTTTAAAATATGATGTTTGAATGAATTGACAAACCATTGATTATTCAAATAACAAATCATGCAAATAATGTTATTGACCGGTTTACTCACTCTTTCAAAACATTCGCTAACACCCATTCCATTTGTCAACAAGATTACCGACGAAATTGGAGTAATCACGAGTAATCAAATTTACTGATACCCTGAAAGGAATACGAATGCTCTATGTATTTACCTAAACTCTTCCAAATTTACAGTCGATTCCAATTAAATATAAAGCCCTGTCTCCTAGCTATTGCGTGTGATATGTCCGTGATATTCTATCAAGTTCCTGGTGGGTAACTTTACTGTACAAGGGAATCTTTTTAACCTCCCTGGTGAATTTGTAAGCTTACAACTTTTATATTTGATTCTGTGTGCTATTCCAAACGGAAAGTTCGCTGAATTATCTTTCGCGTGATTTCCCTCTCGTGCTTTCTCTCTCTCTCTCTTTCCCGCTCTCGTTATCTCTAGCTCCTGATTTCTCAATGTATCTATCACAATCTCTTTCTAAAATTCGTTCTTTCTCACTCGCTCTTTCTTGCTAATACTATAGCTCAATTTCTCACTTGTTCTTTCGTTATATCTCCTTCTCTCTCTCTTACTCTCTCTAGCTCTCTCTCACACTCCTCGCTCTTTTTCGTACTCCAAGCTCTCTCTCGCACTCCTTTCTATCTCTCACTTCTCTCTCTCTCTCTCACGCTCTAGCTGATACTCCCCTCTCTCTCGTACGTTCTCACTCACTCTCTCACATTCTTTCACTCTTTTTCTCTCACTCTCACACGCTCTTTCTTACTTGTTTTATTTCTTTCTTAAGTATATTAGGTTTATTTTTATGGAAAATCTTGAAATAACATGCGTACGCAGACCCTCTCATATATATGGATGATCTAGTACTAAGATTGCACGCTGATTGTACAACCGCTGATGACGTCATGTTGCAGCGTGTATAACAATTAAGATAGCATAATGTGAATCACGGTGTACTTTTTGAGCAAACTACTTTAAGTATGAATGGCAATCTGCTATTAGGAGGTAAAGAATAAATAATATGTTCACTGTGTAAATTGTTTCTTTCATTACCTTCCTTGGAAGAAAGGGTTGAGATCCTTATCACAAAATGACGGTGGCAAATAGTAAAAAAATCGTATCAGATGACGTGCGTTGTTTAACATTTTTTTCTTGTTTTATTATAAGAAATCTTGCTCTTAATAGAAACCACACGAATTTGTATTCACGTCTCTAGAATTATATAAACATATATATTTGTAATTTACAAAGTTTAATCAAAACATGTTACACATATTGGCACCAAAACCAGTTACACAATGATACCTTCTTTATATCTTTCTTTATATATTATTTCATTTTAATCCAATATCCTGTCAACCAAAATGTCTAAGGTTTCAACTAAATTTTGCCCAAAAATAAACAAAACCTGTTTAATTACTTACACATATCGACTATCCCCCCCCCCCCTTTTAAGGGTACCAGAATGGTAAACGAAGCTAAAACATGTCGGTTAAATATAGGAGACATATTTACCTCTGAAAGGAAACTGCATTTTTGTGAATGTGGCTAACATTATCTTGATTATAAATACAAACATATTTGAAATAATAACATGTAAACGTGTTTTGCACTTAAATGCAAATATTATTGAACAGTTAAAAATACAAAAATGAATCTTTAAGTATTTTAAACATTTTAAGTTAAAGGGTTTAGGCTTAGAATAAAATCTATAAAAATAAAATCAATTCTGAAATAAGGAAAAAAATGTTAAATTTTTTTTTTAAAACTGAATTTACCATATTCTGGGAGTTGATAAATTAACTTACTTCAATTCTTGTCCTGGTACAATAGAGCTGACTTTATACTTTTTGATTTTTAGTGGGAATTAAATACTCTCTCGAAGCGAACTCTGGTTCCTTTCTTCTAATCTAACAATCCCTAACCATTAAATTAAGAAGTAAATTTCGTATTAAACGTAACAATAAATAACATTGATTGTTAAAATTACGTTCATATAATACCTACTTAACATACTGTAATGATAATTTAATAAGATATATTTGTTTAGTATATTACTTTTTACAGTAATAAGAAAAGTATTAAAATGTTTTATATTTTTTTATTAAAGGAACCTCACTTTAAATCCGCCAATGTGCGGATTAAAAGATATGTCCTCTATATCAATCATATTACTCCCAATTTAAAACTGAAACTATTTCAAGCCGATAAGCTGTTAAAGTCACATAACTTTTTTTTTAAATTCGTTTTCTCACGTACCAAAATGTTATCTAAAACTGTAGAGAACTCTAGAGTTTAATTATCACATTTCCATTAAAAAGAAAATTTCTGGAGTGATAATTTTACTCAATTTGTCTTGCTTTTCAAAAGGCATTTAGTTAAATCCGCTTTTACGCATCATATATTATAATATCGATTATTTACCTAGAGTATCTCTAGGAATGTGTTGTTCGCTGGTTAATTTCGAATTGAAATGGAACCAAACCATCGTACTTTCATCCCAAATAGAAATGTGCACATCATGTGTTTCTTTGTCTGCTCTGCTTCAATTCTACATCATGAGATGAATAAGCCGTTAAACCCCCTCCTAAAATCCTAAAACCACCCAGACCCCGCGTACTATATACTCTTTACAATATGAAGCAAATACCAAATCTCTTTGACATTGGTGTCGACCCAAACAGATGCCCAAAAAAGCTATATTATAAAAGTAATCGGCCCAGTGGTCAGTGCACCTGGCTACGAGCTCAGGGGTGTTGGGTTTGATTCCCAGCTGGTACCTTGGTTAGTTTTCTCTTCAGGGGAATTATCCCAACGGTCCCCAGGGTTTGGTTAGTTAGGCTTAATTTAGGATAAGACTCACCCTTGGCTCCACAATATCATAATAACTATCATCACAACCTCCTATGGTGTACCCTGGGCAAATTTAAATGCCACCAGAGTAGCTAATGCCGGGATCACTATCAACTTAACGTTCAAGTTAACTTAACGTTAAGGTTCTCCTCGTGTATTTAAATGGAGGCGATCACGATGCAGTTAAATTAACGTTGATCTAATAGATGTCCTGGGAGGCCTTTCACCTTAAGTGAACGATGCATGAAGGGTATCACGTGATATAGCCAGCCAATCACTATGCGAATGACGTCTACAGGGCTATTTATTAATTCATTTGTTAGTTTAATGACTATCTTTAGCTTCAATTCTTGTGATTGGCCATTGAAACAAAATAATTAAACTAAAATAGGAAAGCTAAATTTATAAAAAAAAAATTAATGAAAAATATTTATTATATCGTTAGAAAGCAGTAAACATTCACATATCATAAACACTTTACAAATAGTACCAATCACAGATCAAAATACATATTCTAGAATGCAGATGTTTGGCTCGAGTTATCACGTTAATTTACGTGAATCGTGATCACTAGGGCTAGGATTTTGATGATTTTGCATCTTTTTTTTGGAAAACCTGGAACGTTGTTCAAGTGTATACAAATGTGTTTCATAAGAAACTTCGCTGATTTAAGTAGCTTTGTTAAAGCATGTTTTTGCATTTTTACGTGAATATGGCTTTTTTTTTTATTTCTGTCATTTTAAGTATTTTTTTGTTATTTTTGAGTCATGTGCCCATGTTTATAATATCTCTGCACACGCCATAGCAAACGGTGGTGCCAAAATGGTGGTTAGACTACTTCCACCCCTCTCCTGTATCTTCCTTCAAGCCGGCGATATTTGGAAAGTTCTTCTTTCCCCTCCTCTATAACACAGTGGGTCTGTAAATGAACTCGTCTAAACTATTCTGAACAAGTTTTGAAGATAACGGAGGCTCATTGTCTCTCTACATTTTTCGGAAGCTGCACGTACTGTTTATGTGAATTCCAACATCCAACATGCCTAAAGTGAAAAAAGTGCCCCACAAAAATTAAAACTTTTCGTTGATGAATATGGCGAAAAAGTATTCTCTATCGATAGATAGAAACTACAGTATAATACAAACTCTGTGACGTGAGAGTTTTCGCAGAAAAGAAATTTACTGTGCAGCAGCATGTCAAGAGAGAAAAACACAAACGAGGTCTTCAGTGATTCCAGGATGAGAAAAAACTACAACAAATGCTCCTTGGCCAAACCAGTGAGTCTTCAAAACATTCTGCATTTTACGAAGAACTGTGTAAAACCTTCATTTGTGCTGATATTCCCTTGAGCAAAGTTAACAAACCAAGATTGCTCGGATTTTTAGAAAAGTACTCTGGTAATTCTTTGCCGGACTCCTCCAGACTAAGCAAAAATTATGTCAGTGGTTGCTATGAAAACACCATGAAGAAGATACGAGAAAAAGTAGCATAAAAGAAAATATTCGTGTCTATGGATGAGGTAACTGACTCTCTAGGATGATATGCAGCTAACGTAGTGGTAGATAAGATGGAAGAAGATGTCCCTGGTGAAAATGTTCTCATCAATTGTGAACATTTGGAAAAGGTGAATTTTTCTACAATAAGCCAACTCTTTGATAGGTCCTTTAGCTTAATATGGCCCAATGGCATCCAACACCACAATTTCCTGCTCGTAGTGACTGATGCTGTGATAAGGGCTGCTAATGCTCTGAAAGCGCTGTACAAAAAAATGGCGCACCTAACATGACTAGCATATGCCTGTCACAGAGTTGCTGAAGAGATATGAGGGCAATTCATCAAAGTTGACCAGCTGATTGGATGCGTGAAGAAAGTTTTCTGAAGGCACCATCTCGAGTGGCATCATTCAAGTTGGAGGCCCCGAACGTTACTTTGCCACCGGCTCCTATTTTAACCAGATGGGGGACTTGAATTGAAGAATGCAACTATTACTGTGAGAACTTCTAAGTTGTGAAAAAGATCATCGACTCATTGACACCGATGAAGCGACCTCAATTAAAGTTGCGCAGGAACTGCTTTCTGATCCCTGAAATTGCAGGTAAGCTTTCTTACCTAAGGTCGAATTTTGGATTTCTGCCTAGTGTCATTATTTCCTTGGAGAAGTCAGCAGTGCTATAAGTGAATCAAATAGATTTGATAAAGAAAGTTGTGAATTACTTAAATATTGTGACTGAAAAAGTGGTAAAGACTGTGCAAAAGAAAATTGAGCAGGTTTTTTTTTAAAAAAAAGAAGGAAATGAAACGCTGTGCTTATTTGCAGATGTGCTATAAGGGAAATGCTTTTCCCTTGGTGAAATTTCAGCAGACTTTGAACAAAGTGACGTAGTTTATTTCAAGTGTGCTCCTGTGGTGTTAATAGAGGTGGAAAAGATATTTTCTATGTTTAAAGCTTTGCTAGCAGATAACGGAAATTCATCTCTTTTGAAAATCTGAAAATGGTTTTTTCTGTGTATTGCAATTCTGGACTGTTGAAATAAAAACTCTTAAGTTTGCCATGTCAAATTAAACTGTCAGAAAATGTAAGTTGAATTTTTATGTCTTTTCCTTGTTTTATTTTATACGGAATATCTTTTGTTGACAAAATAAAAACTTCCAGTATGGCACAGAAACGGAACGTTAAATTACTTTTTAAGGGTTTTCCCTCTTTAATAGGACTTGTTTATAGCAAGTAAAAAAATAATGTTTTGGTCATTTTTTTAGATTTAAACAGTATTTTTTT
This sequence comes from Timema bartmani, assembly GCA_902151455.1. NCBI lineage: Eukaryota > Metazoa > Arthropoda > Insecta > Phasmatodea > Timematidae > Timema > Timema bartmani. The sequence goes on along the minus strand of CABFWB010003883.1, from coordinate 16,961 downwards.
AAAATTTTTTGGATCATAAATGCATTTTTGATAGGGAATTTTATAGAAATTTTTAGGTCATCAAAATCCTAGCCTTATTGATCACACATCTGTTTTCAAGTTAAGTGAACTTTAAGTGAACGCTATGTTAAGTTAGAGTCAAGGTGATCGTGATCCCAGCATAATAGTCTACACATAAGGCGATTGAACCTAAATGTCATGTCACTCCCTGTTATATAAACCATACGATAAAAAAACAAATCACATTAAGTAAAGCTTACCAGGTACGCTAGCAAAATTACTGTCCAATACCTCACTCTCGCAATGAACTGTACTGCCATTGATGCGAAGCTTGGGGCTAGAATCCCAATCGGATGTAGTGAAAGTAGTTTTTCAGATTGGTTTTACACTTTATCCCTCCACGCAAATTCAAGTACACCTCCACTAAATTCATTCTTCTTCAACCCAAACAGCTTAGCGCAATTAGTACATATAGGTGTAACTCGAACGGGTTTTAAGAAGTGTTTTTTTTAAAGAGCAAAGTTGGTAATTTGTGTGGGTCAAACCACCCATAGCTGAACATATTAAAATATTAATTTATATTTGTATACACTCAATTCACTATCGGGATTACAAATCCTTCTTATGTTTATCAAAGTGTAAGCTAAATAGTCAATAAGGATGTGCGAAACTACAAGATTTCGAAATTGAGGGTCAAATATCCTTCGCTTTGACTTGGACAGCCACAATAATTTTAAAATCTTGGAAACATTTCGAAAGAAGAACACTTCTATTTAATATGAACATACATGAAATATCCCACAGAATAGAAAATGTCAACATATAATCATTTTAGAACAGCTACTAAACAGTTGGATATTATAACCCTAACCTGTGATTAAATAACCAATTTAACGTAAGAATGAATAGCTTCATTTGTCAGCAGAAAATAACATAGTATTTAATGTTTTTTCCATCCCAACCTATAAAGCTACCTAGGGTTAATTTAATGGATATAGGGACTTATAAATAATTTCTCTCTTTAATATTAAAACGATCCTTACTAAATTAATTTTTATGTTTTCTGAAATATAATGTCTGGTTTGATAACTATACTATTATTATTGTAGATACAAACCAACCGTACCTATGATAATTTTTTCCTCGTGATTAATTCATTTTTTTACACGTCCGAGCTATACATTGTTTTTTTATAAGTAACTATTGTTTTAGTATCTTATTAATAACATTTAAGACAATATTATTTGCAATAAAGTTGGCCATATAAATTTTGTATAAAAAATAATACGTTAAATTTCTTGAGTGTTTCTGGATATCAACACAAGTAATAAGCGGGTCCCGGATTTTTTTTGACACGCTATCTTATTTTTGTTTCGTCACATACAATGCTCATAAATACTTGTAAAGTCTGTTCATAATCCTTTTAATGTACGAAAAAAGTATATTTTGTGGGTATTTTTAGTCATTTTTATTTTCTCTCTATCTTACAGGTAGAGAAAGTATTGTGATCGTCAAAAAAATCGAACTCGAGATTTTGATGAATTTTGACGTTTCATGACTTCCTGAATCCGAAAAAGTGGTTTTTGAATGTCTGTCTGTCTGTCTGTCTGTCTGTCTGTCTGTCTGTACCTCCAACTAGAGCCTAAACTATTTTACCGATTGAGCTGAAACTTGATATCTAGGGTTTTCATAGGGTTGCCCCGAGGGGTTTTTGGAATTGGATATCTACCCCTAAAATTAAGGGTAGTTTACTGAAGGGAAAAAAGAGAAAAAGTCGATTTTCTCAAAATCGGCTCTAACGATTTTGATTAAATTTCATTTATGAACATTAATAAATATTCCAAACAAAATGGCTACTCTCAATATTTCGGCAAAATGGCTTTAAGGGCTCCGGTCTGATGCGTAAATTAACATTTTTTATAATAGCTCCGAAACTATTTGAGATATGAAATTACTTAGCATTACAAATATGTATATATATTTATAATACAAATATTTTATTCGAAACATATTTTTATAAAATCAATAATTTTCAATCTATACGCAATTATATATATATTTTTAGCTTTTTGGACATTAAAGCTTAAGTATTGCGATCGTAAAAAAAACTAACCTGAAATGTTGATGGATTTCGACGTCTCATGACCCCCCGAACCCTAAAAAATAGTCTTTGCAATGCCGTCTGTCTGTGTGTCTATTAAAACTTAAAATTAAGGGTAGTTTACTGAAGGGCAAAAAGAGAAAAAGTCGATTTTCTCAAAATCGGCTCTAACGATTTTGATTAAATTTCATTTATGAACATTAATAAATATTCCAAACAAAATGGCTACTCTCAATATTTCGGCAAAATGGCTTTAAGGGCTCCGGTCTGATGCGTAAATTAACATTTTTTATAATAGCTCCGAAACTATTTGAGATATGAAATTACTTAGCATTACAAATATGTATATATATTTATAATACAAATATTTTATTCGAAACATATTTTTATAAAATCAATAATTTTCAATCTATACGCAATTATATATATATTTTTAACTTTTTGGACATTAAAGCTTAAGTATTGCGATCGTAAAAAAAACTAACCTGAAATGTTGATGGATGTCGACGTCTCATGACCCCCCGAACCCTAAAAAATAGTCTTTGCAATGCCGTCTGTCTGTGTGTCTATTAAAACTTAAAATTAAGGGTAGTTTACTGAAGGGCAAAAAGAGAAAAAGTCGATTTTCTCAAAATCGGCTCTAACGATTTTGATTAAATTTCATTTATGAACATTAATAAATATTCCAAACAAAATGGCTACTCTCAATATTTCGGCAAAATGGCTTTAAGGGCTCCGGTCTGATGCGTAAATTAACATTTTTTATAATAGCTCCGAAACTATTTGAGATATGAAATTACTTAGCATTACAAATATGTATATATATTTATAATACAGATATTTTATCCGAAACATATTTTTATAAAATCAATAACTTTCAATCTATACGCAATTATATGAATTTTTTTAACTTTTTGGACATTAAAGTTTAAGTATTGCGACCGTAAAAAAAAACTAACCTGAAATGTTGATGGATGTCGACGTCTCATGACCCCCCGAACCCTAAAAAATAGTCTTTGCAATGCCGTCTGTCTGTGTGTCTATAAAAACTTAAAATTAAGGGTAGTTTACTGAAGGGCGAAAAGAGAAAAATTTGGTTTTCTCAAAATCTGCTCAAACGATTTTGATTAAAATTCGTATCTAGGCGTTGATTAAGATTATAAATAAACTGGCTATTTTCATTTTCCTATGAAAATGATTTTTAGGGTACTTTACAGAAGCGTTAATTTCCGTATCTCCACAACTATTTGAGAAACTAAACAACTTATCATTGCAAAATTGTAGGACTATTAGAAATAAAAAACTTTTATTTGACATATATTTTTATAAAAGCAACAGTTTCTGAGATATTTGCAAATATATTAATACAATTTTGTGAGCTTTAGTTGTAAACATATACTACTTAAGTCTTAACGCAATAATTCTCCAATGCCATAGAGTAATTAAATATAAGTATCTAAAAAAGTATGTTATTTTTCCTTAAATCTCTTAGGAGAAATGTTTGCATAGCAATGATCTATCTCCATTTTAGACTCAATAGTCAATATTTACATTTTTTATTGGTCAAAATGTATAAATGAATAATTAAATATCAATGCGATGACTTGAAGATCTGCAACACCTTATAAAATGTTAAAATTTTAACCAGAAATCGAAATTTTAATACGAAGTGTTGACCCTTGTGGAAGACATTAAACTGTTTGAAATGCTCTTAGGTGGACAAAGATGCGCCTCTTTTCTCATTGATTATATATCATTGTATATTATTTTATGCGTGTTCTTATGTGGAGTGGTGATGATACAATGTACATTATTCCGTTCAGAAATCTTACGAGTTTATAGAAAGAGAGAGAAAGTCTGTGCGGTGCGCCGTACCATTTATTTTCATTTTGGTATTTAAGATAATATTTTCTTTGTTTCCGTCATTATTGAGTCTTTTTAGGTATTTTGTGTAATTTCAGGCATTAGTGTTGAATAACTTATTTTTAATGCTATCTACATTCTTTCATGAATTCTTAAATGCTCAAACATACATTTTTCAACACATGGTTGTTGGAATAAGAAGATAATGTGGACAATGAACTTTATATTCTCTTTGTTTGGTTGGTTGTAAAATACACATTCCTGGTGAGACACTGCAACTATGTTGGAGAGAGTTGCGTTGGGAGGGGGTAGCTATTACCCCTGAAGAACATATCTGTATAGAAATGTTATATTTAGACAATTGCAAATGTTTATTTGTTGAAGGATTTTCATTGTATTTTCCCTTTGTAAAGTGCGTGTTTGATTTAGTATCATCCATATATTAGAAGTTTTTGTTGATATTTATAGGTAATTTTTTGAAGGTTTGAAGTATTTTTTAGAATTTTCAGATCATTTATAGTTCAATTTTTTATATATTTTTAAGTAATAAAATCCGGGCCCTGGTAATAAGTATTAGTAGTGGCTAATCGATTGCGGATGCAGGGGATGGACAGATAACATTTAGCAGCTTTCTATAAATTCTACAAAAAATATTATTTTCTTCAAGCCATTATTTGGATAAGAATGTGACAAAATGTACTTAAATTTAGTAAGAAGTTTGAAATTTATATAAGAAAATTTGTATGTATATACAAATTTTCTTATATATATTTTAAACTTCTTATATATATATATAATTACTTACCCTATGGCATTAAGAACTCAAAGGTTCACTGCCAATCTTACAAAAGAACGTGACCTATTCCTATATTGATCTAGTTCCATCCAGTCCACCTCATTACACCCTATTCCTATCTTGAGATAGTTCCATCCAGTCCACCTCATTATACCCTATCCCTATCTTGAGATAGTTCTATTGAGTCTATCTCATAACACCATATCCCTATCTTGAGCTAGTTCTATCCAGTCCACCTCATTACACCCTAAATATTTCAGGTCCATTCTAATGTTTTCCTCCCATCTGCGTCTAGGTCTTCCCAACGGTCTCCTCCCATTGGGCTTGCCAGTCAATGCCCTGATCACCAGTGGCGTGTCTTGGAGTGTTGCAAGGGAAGCAGACCTTGTTAAAACTGTACCTGTGATATGTTCTCGCCCACTTGGGCCCTATTTGACCAATTATACACAAGGTCTGATCTGCATGCCTTGATACCTGATCAATGAGTGTTCTACTGAGGGGTGTGACCAATTCATGGATACAGTTTAAACTAATGCTGCTTACCCAGGCAACACTGCTGATCACGATTCTAAATTCTCCTAGTAGTGCTGTATATCCTGCCCACCGTAATCTACAAGACCTTATTATTCAAACAACGCTTGTTATGAGTACAGGGTATTTAACTCATCATTATGAAACCTCCTTCACTCCCCATTATAAGGTAAGAGACCCAGTTTCATACCTATAGAGAACAACCAGCCTAATTATTGTTTTATATGTTCTGAATCTTACATTCCTGTACAGAAGGCGAGGTATCAACGACTTTGACCGAGTAATAGCATGCATTTATCGATTGTATTTTTTTCCTAATTTACATTTTAATAATGTTATTTATTTCTTTATTTATTTTAGCACTGCGTCTTTCTACCAGTTCTATTTATATTCTCATGTGCACAAATTACGATAATGTTTTAAGGATGAGGGAGGTTGATTTTATATGAAGTGTCTTACCAGTATATTCATGGAGGTAGAGTGGAAAACTATTTAGGAAATACCACTATCAGTACACCTAACTGGGATTGGAACATCTATCTCCCCATCATCGGAGGTCCATCTTATTTTGAGAGGGACGCCTTATACTATTCGTCCACCGTAGTGGTTATATATATAAATATATATGTGGAATAGGACATAGATACAACACAAGCTCTCAAGTATAAGGTAAGTAATGAAATTTTTTACTTCTAATTTATCTGAAAATATTTTTTAGTCAAAATTGGTTGTTTTTTTCAGAGAAATTAGAAGTAAACAATTTCATTAATTACTTTGTACTTGATAACTTGTGTTGGATCTATGTCCTTCTACCTCTAGGGCAATATGAAGTGTTTGTTATGAGGAGGGTCGTATCTTAGAGGCCGAGATGAAGAATTCATCAGACAAACACGACCCCCTGGAGGATAACACCGTAAGTCCACGACTCTTTTTCTTTTTACTGAGCCCGGACCTACATCTTCCACAATAACCATTAACCTTTCCTATCTTCTCGGCTTTGTTTTCTTTTCACCGCTTACTGAGACCTATTAATGGGGTGGAAACAAACGGTGTTTCGCTTTTCTATAGATGTTGTTGAGTGTTGATGGTCACGATTGAAGGATGAAAATGGAATAGAGGAATGATAGCCCAAGGGGGCGGCCAGACTGGGCGAGCGAGAGAGCGCGCGAGCGACTGGGTGGCCAGACTGGCGAGCGAGCGCGTGATTAGCAGATAGCTCTCGATAGTAGTAGTGGCTCAGTAAACTGAGGATGGTTTTTAAAAAGTGATTTATTGTTGTGGTTTTCTCGTTCTCTCTCCACGCTAATGGTGATTACTATTTGTAAAGGCCTTCTTTGATAATATTGAAGTATTTTAACATATCAGTTTTACATATATATATATATGTGTAAAACTGATATGTACCTATATATATATATATATATATATATAT
>CABFWB010003882.1:31930-69482 GCA_902151455.1 Timema bartmani | reverse complement strand
TCCACGATCTGTACAAGAAAGATGTGTTCACCTCTATCAATGGTATGTCTATTTTATGGTGTATTAAATGTGTAATATGTCAATGAAATGTTACTTTTCTTGCTGGCTGAGGAAGATTATTTAATATAATATGATGTTGTCTCCAACAGATGATCTCCTGGAATTCCAGAACTGGGCTCCTGGTGAACCCAACAACTTTGAGGGATAATATAGATGCGTGGTAACTTACATCAACGCTAAGTTCAACGACATCTCTTGCGATTCTTTAAACCCATTTATCTGTGAATACAAATCCTAATTATTTTTTATATATTTGAACTAACAATGTTTACACATGAGAAATAATACTATTAAATAAATGTAATCTATTTACAGTAAAGCAAAAACTTTTAATTACCTTTTTTATACCCTTTTTCTCTCCCACTACAGTGACAATCCTTCTGGTAAAAAAATATATACCGGAAATTAAAAAAAGTTGATTTCAATATTATCATAATCGTTTATTAAAATTAATATAAATAATTAATTTTGCTAATAGTTTGAATTAATATATTATATTGGCAGATTCTAAAGTATAGACCATTTATTCACTAAATGGTTCGTTGTCCTCTTGAGTTAATGTAAGATCGTGCTCTTAATGATTAATACCTTATTTGACAATATCTTATGGTGGGTCATGACCTAAAATATTGAGGGTTGATTAATATAAAACTAAAAAGAAATTCAGTAGAGGATAATACGAGACATTTTACGATCTGTACATGTCAGGGTGTCTACAGTGATCCTATTGACATGATCTGATTAAGCGAAAATCACGGTATGGAAACTATTTTATTTATTACACATAAAGTGTATCTCTTTCTAGTAGACTATTAACTGCGTCTGGATAAACTATTGAACATATTTGGAAGCGTATGCGTTGTATCTTGATGTAAGAATTATAAAAGAAAGGAAATATATCTGCCTTTATTGACCTTTCCACCAAAGAAAGGATATAAAGACCACAACCGAAAGTGCCTCTAATCTCCTGACAATCTCCAGGTGGACTTTTCTAAGACCCTGCTCTCAGGGTGCACTGTGGCCAAGCGTTAGCTATAATTGGCCATGGATCGTATTCAGCTGGGTTCAATGGAGCCATTTGGACCAGCCGAAACAAATAGAGGTCACAATCTCCAGAAATACCCTCCAATCAAAGTTTTAACGAATACACACACCTGGTACAGGGTTTCAAAACCTGTAAACAGACGCCATGAAGTTACCCTTTTGATTAACATAACATTAGTATATATCAACATCGTGGTTACTTCACGCAGTTCTTCTTGTGTCAATAACCGAGTGATGTCCCGAAAATAACCAAGATTCAACAAATTTTGTTGGATCGAACTAATGTAGAGGTTGCCCAACAATCTTTATGAACATCACTGCCGATATTTTCTTGATCAACATCGAAGATATTAAAGGGGTTACTATAAGGTTCATCTGTGAAAACCCCGTTCACATTCACTTGAAGATATTGGAATGATATCGAGTTGGTTTGTATCTATCGACAAAATCCATCTGGATTTTTTTTTCCTCCAGCCTAGTCTCGGAAACTTTTATCTCTCTTTCACTCAAGCGAAGTCATCTACACAAATTTCTTATTTCAACTTCCCCAAATGTCAAATGATTTTGTATTTCTTCTGACCTCTGTTTCGGATCAGCTTCTTCATCGTCAAGTAATCTCTTTTCTAGTGAAATGTTCAAGTGTTTATAAAATTAAACAGAACAGATTGGTGAGTCTTATTTTCTATCTTTTTTGTATATAAAAATCCCTTGAAAAATGAAAGAATTGGCAGCAATTGTGGCTTCCTCATAATGTTGTTCAGGATTTATTTGTCTCTCTTCAAGGATTTGGATTTGAGAAAGACATTTAAACGCTTTATTGGCACCATACAAATTTATGGTACGTCCCTGCAATTTCAGACTTAGTTTAGAAAGCTCTTTAAGAGCATCACAAATCAATCCTCAGTCTAAAATAAACTCCACTCTTGTAATTTTCTTCAACAATCCTTCATACATGCACCTATATTTTCTGTCTCTGGAACAATCATGCTTAGCATTTGTAAAATGAATCACCAATGCTTTGTATCCTGCGAAACTGCAAACACTGAACGAAAACTGGATGCTACACAACGAGTGATTAATGTTTGTCCAATTTCCAAAAGATGCATCTCTAGTGAATTGACACATGCTTGCAGCATATGACTATTTTTTTGGTGATGCATGTTAAAGAACATATAACTTGTCAATTAATGATTTGAATCTATTGATTCCAGACACTGTCTTCACAGTTTCTTAGACAGATAACTCCAGTCTATGTTTGGTGCAGTGTCATACAATTATTGACGGAAATTTATATTTCAATAATTTCTTAACTCTACCACGAGATCCAAACATCTCACAATCACACGCAACATGAACTAAATATTCATCGATGTATTCCTCTGTCAATCCGATAGATAGCAGGTGGCAAATCAAAGCAGAGAAAATCCCTGTCATCTTTACATCATTTAATTCTATCAAGTCAACAAATAAATTAACTAGTGTGGCCATTTCTCAACTAAAAATCATTGCACGAACATACAAGATCAATGTAGACTTCTGATTAATTGTTGTTGCCTCATCAATGAATAGTGATATTTTTGATTTGTAACTTACAATTTTGCTAACCAAGTTAGTTTTCATTTTCTTGCGAATGTGAGTGATGATCTTAACACAAACATTTGTAGAGTGAAGTATTTGTCCCATATCAACACCGTTAAGTTCTTGTACCTGTCAATTTCCATTTTAAAATTATTGATTGGTTGATTTATTTTTGCAACTTTATAAGCCATGCAAAATATGTTGGCAGTTGTCTCTTTTTGGCTTGAAAGGGATTTCAGGAACCCCTTCTCAAGTGTTTCTTTATTTGCTCTTCTAATGTTTTCAGACAAGTTTTGTGACCAGAACTTTCTTTGTGTTTGCATATTTTGGCTCTTAATGATGTTAGCTGTTCTCGAGTTGTACCAAAATGAGCAACTTCACAATGTGTAAAACCTCACCAGTAGTACCTTATATATACTAGTAGTACCTACCTTACTCGTAGTACCATAATCCCAGAGTATTTAATTGCAAACAAGATTATTCCAGAGTAAGATACAATGGAGTATTTCATTGCAAAACATATCATTTATTTGAAATTAAAAACCAGAGCCTCCTAGAACCCCATAATCAGGCTGAACTCTGGTTATTTCTGTCTCATAACCAAAATAAAACCAGAGTAAGCCCCAGAGCTTGGTTTGCTCTGGGTTTTTTTTATCTGTTTTGCGCTTGGTATTATCATTACAAAGTTGGACTATTATTAAAAGTAAAAAACTTTTACGTTAAAATATATTTTTATAAAACGAATAGTTAGGCCTACTAAGCTATTATCAAATCTATTTTTTAAATCAAAGTACCTATATAAAATGGAGAGTTGATTATTATGCTCTTTGGAGAACAGAGCTGTTACTTTTTTTCCCCAATATGTTTCTGTACCTGTGTATATTATTTCATATATTCTCTTTGGTATAATGTGATGCTCTTGTTTCCATTATTTTTCTGCAACAAGGTATATTATTTTGTTCTAACTGTCTCACGAGTTTTTGTTGGAGTTCAATTATTACCGTCAAAACTTTCATGTTTGTTTACATTTGTAGTTCACTATAACGCCGACAGATGTCTTATGAATTTAGTCTTAAAAGCTTTTTTCAAATAATAAACCATTAGTCATGTTCCAGCCATAGATAAACAAGTGTATATATCGAGATCTCTCTGTATCGAGGATCGACATTTGCACCAGCCAAACGCTGTACTGGTCGTGCTATAAATTGAGTTATACCTCAGTTTTAGCTTACGTGGTGCTGACTGACAGCTCACAGCTGACTTCTGACGGCTTTAAAAAGCTACCAGACCAAATTATGTATCCCTATGCCGAACCATATGATCTGCAAAAAACATGTCTTTAGCAGTTGTCACTTCTGACAGTCAAAATTTAGGTATATACCTAAATGTTGACTGTCAGAAGTCAGCTGTGAACTGTCAGTCAGCACCACATAAGCTAAAACTGAGGTATAGCAATAGTTTATACATATTGGGTATTTCGATTACTACTCGGCCCAACAGTTTTATTTAAATATCTCAATTTTTAAGTAAAGGAGTGAGAAACCACATGTACCATTTTCTTCATTTAATCAAACTCTGGTCACATTTGTCACGGACAAATAGTCTTTTGTTTACTTGGCAAGAAAAAGTAAAATTAATTCAAAATTGATTTGGATAGGCCTTTATAACATTGTGATTGAAATTACCCTTTCAGTTAGTTATTCATGATAAAGTATAGCTTGTACTGTATACAAATTTGAACAATTTTTAAAAGCTCTTAAATAGTTTATGAAATGAATAATAAAATTATAATATTTAAAATACTTTTTAAGGTTGAAACAAAGTGGTTCAAATTGTTTATTAGGTATATAAAAGTTCAAGGATGAGATGTTTTCTCATTTAATTACTAGAATTATAATAATAGCCTTAAAAAAACTATTCAAGTTTCGCTGTTGATGTAAAATAATCATTAGAACTCTGCCATATGAGGAGCAGAAACTATGCTGTAATATTCTGAAAATTGAAAAATGACACCTGGACACGGGAATCGAACCCGGGACCTCTGGCTTAGTACGCCAATGCTCTATTTTCAGAATATGATATCTAGTGGAGTAATTCCCTATAAATAAGCATAAATAATAGCTCTGGCTATTAATTCTTAATATGCTGTAATAGTTGAATATTTCTCTGCTAGTCCACTAGTAACAAATTTAATTTACAGTCTGGCTGATAAATGTGCTCACACTTTTCTTACTCAATTAGTTCAAATACCACTCACTAGGAGCAGGCTCTTTTGCGAACTGTATTCAACCTGGCCAGGTTGATAAGTGTGGTGACTGTTTTGTCAATTAAAAAAACTCCATGGCTTGAGCCCACAAGCGAGCTATACAAATCGAGCGGCCACCGCGGTTAGCGATGAGTGCTAACATTTGTAGATAAAGGGTGTCATGTGGTCAGCACAACAAACTCTCTGGCCATTAATCTCAGTTTTCTAGACTGGAGCTGCTACATTATTCAAGTAGCTCCTCATTTGTCCTCACGAGGTTGAGTTTGACCCCATTACAGACCCAATGCTATAAAAAAAAAATCTCTAAGTGCCAGTAATCGAACCTGGGACCTCTAGATCTGTAGCCAGGAACTCTGGCCACTCTGACTAGATCACACAGGCTGTTTTGTCAATAGTTACAAAAAACTAAGTAAAATAAGATGTTTTGACTTATTTAGCACTGAAATCACAAAATAACTAATAAAAGAAACGTGACTACAATATTCACGTGGTTTTAACCAGACCAAAAGTTTAGAAGAAATGTTTTAAGAAAAAGGAAATAAAGTACAGAGAATAATTTTAATCCTTCATCTTTATTCACAGCATAGTCTCAAAGATCTTCCAAGTAATGTTTTTTTATACAAAAACAAACATTATAGTGAAAAAAAAATCACTCCCAATCATAGACCCCAACCATACATTTTTTAAATATATTATTAATTAATTATTATTCCCTCTAAAAATACAAGTATAATCTCATTTCTGGCACAAGTTGAAACTAAAAATATTGATAAAAAATACAGTACATCACTTTTTTTAAATGTCAGTGATATAATTACATTACCGGTACACTATTTACAACAAGAGCAAAGAAAATGGCAATATTTTCTGAGAATTAAAAATGTTTCTTTGCCTAAATATATATAAAATAAGTTTATCTACATAAATCTATATCAAAACAGAACTGGCAATGACAATGACATGAAAAAATAGCAAAGAGAAGTATGAAAAGTTGGATTTGCATGTGACTAGTCAATATTTTGGTTGTAACTTTATAACTACTGTTGTTAATATTGTATAACTTAACAGAGACTAGAAATCGTATGATAATAGCCACCTTATTTAACAAGGGGCTAAAATAATTACAACTCCACAAAAAGTGCATGTAAATTGCATTTCTACAAATAAATTGTGTATTTTTGTTTTGGTAATATAGTAGTGCTCTTGTATCCGTTAGTTCAGTATCTGTAATTTCAGTTACTGCCACCCGAAAAAAAAGTTCATATGTTTCAAACCACACTCCAAGCGAGTATGTCCTTGACTCAGCTTCCTTTGTACCTGTACCCACGCTTCCCCCCAGAACTTGTTTTCATTCTGCTTCTAGTGTTCTCACTGTTTGCATTGGTTGCCGCTTTATTGCAGTGTTTGTGTCCAAAAGACCTTATTTACCATAATAATAGCTCCAAAGTAGGAGCAGTTATGTTGAGAGTGCTTCTAAGTCTTAAGAGCCTTATGAGTGACTGTTGACAGGGTGGGCAACTCTGTTTCTTTGTGTGAAACCTCCAATCTACCTTTATGTTAATCAACAGAGCGAGAGTTGAAGGGTGATAGTTGTCTCGTGTGAAGTGACTCTAAGAGAAGCCATGATGACCTTTCCATTAGTGAGAAAGTGAAAAATCTGGTACCCACAAAAAGCTAAGATATTTTAAACAATTTTTTTTGGTGTATTATCTACAGTTTCATGTAACCGCAGTACTGTAGGTCTTGGAACGTATTACTTGTGTATACAGGGGCACTACTGTATTTGTATTGTATTACGATTGAACTAATCATGCTTTCAAGTAGTTGTTAAGGCTACTCTCATATCACTACTGATGTTTTAAATAATTTAAATACATTCAAAAGATAGTTAGAAATTACATTTTTTTTAAAATAAAATAAAAATAAATACCAAACATTTTAAAATAGGTAAACCATGACCAAGTGGGCATTTGTTTAAGTTAAAGAAGTTACTGGATCATTAAATATACCATTTTAACTTCCATATTAAGTAATTTGACATTTGGTATCAATTGCTAGTGAATACTAGCAATAGAGTAAAGATTCCCTTTAATAGCATCAAAGGAACATAGGTGCAATTGGTAAAAAATGAGTGTACAATGTTTGTATGGACACATTACACTGAGGGACATATTTGACAATTCAACTTGTTCGTGGTCAACAAAGTTAAACAAAATTATTTTGTCCCACAGAGTCTACTATAAAATAAGGTGACAACGGTGTTCATTTTTGGAAGTAGGTTCTTAGTGTCTTGTGTAAATAGTACAAATGTTTTGTGCCATTTAAAAGTATTTTCTTAAGACAACTTATACAGGTTCATTACTTTTCCTTTTCTCATTTTTAAATGTGAATAAAAAGCTAAAATATGTTATTTAAAAAAAAAGATTGATACAAGCTCTTTTTTCAAATCACAAAAATTAATAATGTAAAAAACAAAAGTTAAAAGTATTGATATACTTTCACCAATACCAAACATTATTATGACCTTAGGAGTATCATCTACATACTGGTGTTTTGTATTGCTTTGAAATTCCAAGACTGCCCTTAGTATCAAAATATTACATAATGGCATAGAGGTAAATGAATTTTCAAATTTGAGATTAAAATATTTTTTTTATCTTAACATTTCTGATTATTTTCAGAGCTTTCTAGTGGTCAAGGTACAATGAATAACAAGGTAAAGGTGACATATTTTCCAGTTCTGTTGGCTAATGTGCAGGATGTCGATACTGAGCCAAACAGCGTTTACATAGACTATTTGTTTTGTCTTAGTATTTGCCAAGGTTATACCCCTACGTACTAGTTACACTAGTGTGTTAGGAATTAGGAATGTTGAATTTAGAGAATGTGTACCCTAATTTGTGTGGAAGGAGAGTGGAAAACATTTTAGGAAGAATCACTTCTAGTAGGGCCTACACCCGACCAAGATTGAACTCCGATCTCCCCGTCTTCGGCAGTCTAGTCTATTGCGTGAGTAGCGCCTTAGACTATGGGGCCATCAAAGACTATTCCCACAAAATGTATATTTTGTTGTTTCATATTACTTAATTTTGTTAGTAAACAAAGTCATGTTTTGAATTTATAAAGGATGTCTTAAATAAATAAAATCTCGCATTTTACATTTAAAAACATATATTTATTGGAACTTTATACACTTTTCTTCTGTGTTGAGAAATCATCTATTATAAAAATTAAAACGTGTATTTGTTGTGTTGTTGATTCTTTCAAAATTCCTTTTTAATCAAATATATCAGGTCTAATTTAATTTTCTTCCAACTGTGAAACTACTACACGAGTTAAGTAATCATTTAAATTTTCAACCACAAAACTTCCTAAGACTTTTGTGTGGATATCTTATTCTGTAATGTTTTCATAAATACAAAAAAAATGTTATCGTGTTTGTTACTATCTTTGAGACAAAGTGCAGACTATGTCATTTTTACCTCAACTCAATAACTGTTGTTTAAAAGTGCTTGAGATTGTGGATTACTCGAAGGAACTTGAGCCTGAAGACACACTTTGGGTAAAAAAGCTGAGGCACTCGCACACCTCTACCTTGTATTTATAGTACCATAACTAATGGTTTAGCACAACATGAAACCAAACAACCAGACCTCAGAACACTAAATTTACCACTTAACTGAATATTAATTTACATTATAACAAGCAATATTACTAATATTTATTTTCTATTTTTACAGCAACTAAAGAATTAATGTGAACAAAATCAGGATTGAAGAGAGAGATAAAAACAATTAAATCAAATTAACCTCTGAAAAATTAATACCAATATGGTCGTGTTAACCTGTTATGCTCATCATATTTTCTAAGATTCAATATGAATTCGAGATTCGTTGAAAAAATTAATATTCATATTTGAGAAAGATTAGATTTGAGCAATCTCTAGTAAATATGTTTCTAATTTTTTGGAAAGTTTATGCATTTTATAGCAAAATATAAATAAATATTTTGTGTTACACAAATAATTGAACTTTAAAAAATGTTAACATATAACATCTAATGTTTAGTTAATAGGTAGGTCTTAATGATAAACCAGTAGTTTAAGAAGTCATCAAAGCACTTATTTGAAAACATCCAACCGAATGTGGTGTGATAAAATTTCCATACATACTAGCATATAAAAAGGGTTATGATGTTAAAACTGCAAATAAGTTTTACTACAGAAACAAAGGGCTTACACCATTATAGTATCTCATCAACCTCTTCTAAATGTTTGAATGCTAGACCCAGGACTGTTTTAATAAAATGTGAGGCCCGGGGAAAAAAAAATCGGAGGCCCCCGTTGTTTGGCAGTTTTTCAGTTTTAGCATTAAGCCATTATAATATATTGATACGTACTCAGTACTTATGTTAAGTACTTAATGATTTCTCGTATTTTATTGAATATTGATTAACCCATTAAATGATTTTACTTTATTAAAATGCAAACAAATTAAGTTACATAAGTAAATTCCTCTTTGTAACATTGCACTGTTAGTTTTATGTGAACCATCAGCGGTAGAACAATTGTGGTGTATTCTACTGTGCTGCAGCACATTACTCGAATAATGTAAATCTTAAATTACAATTAAGTTAGGGTTTTCAGGAATCTGGAATGGAATCCTATCACTAAGCGAATACTTAATGCTGTTAATTATCTGTACATTATTTGATGCAAAATTTAGAATAACTGTAATTGAATTTAATAATTTTTGGAGGAAGTGTGGCCCCCTTGAAAGTGAGGCCCAGGGCAGTTGCCCCCTTTGCCACCCCCGCCACCCCCCCAGACGTGGCCATGGCTAAACCCATAAAGGATGATTGCAACGTTCTTAAGACAGGGTTTGATTTAAGACCCTTTATCCCCGTTCCCTGATTTTCTAAATTTTAAATGTTGTGTGAGAGAGAAAAATGGTACATTATTCCTCATTGAAATTTTGCCTTTAATATCAGTAACGGCTGCAGAAGGTCACATCATTGAAACACAAATCCAAAGTAAATTTGGGATTTCAGGCAATCTGTTGTAGCATCAGAATGGACGGTACTTTACCTCTTTGTAAGGTCGTCGGGTGTTTCTGATTCAGACAGGGCTGTCAGGCTTTAAAAACTTTAGAGTACAGGTCCCCAAGTTATAATAAGGATTTACAGAATTCTAAAGCAATGATACAATAATATTTTATGTATAAAAATAAACAACAAATTAACTACCAGTATTACAAGTGTTACATATTAGTAAATAATAATACCACAAATTGTGACTTTTTGTTCATTACTCCATAAATATTGAAAAGGACTTACTACTTGGTAGTGATTGGATGACAAAAGTATATTTTTAATTTAGTAACATGAGTGAAAATTAGCATATTTAAAATTATATCAATTGGTTAGGAGAAAATGGGACTTAGCATTGTGGATGTGATTTATGAGAAAAGAATAACAATGTTGGAGTTAACATACTTAGAACCCACTTCGATGGCCGCATGATCTGAGGCGTCACTCTTTCAATAGACTAGACTTACAATGTTGGGAAGATAGGGGTTCTTATCCCATTTGGCTGTACTGAGGTTTTTTCCCTTAAATGGTTTTCCACTCACTCTCTTTACATACAAATGTGGGTACACTTCCTCTAAATTCAATCTTAATCCCTAACAAACTAGTGTAATTATTACATACACGCACAACCACGTCCGTCTTTAGTAACAGGCCAGAGCGTTAACTGTGGCAACTCTGCTTGGAGTGACGGCATGAGACTTCTTATGTAAAATACATGAATATTTCCTGTTTTCTTTCATTTAAAACATTATTTGGCATTTTGAGTGGTACCGGTATTGGTTTTGAATGATTGTTGTTCTAAGTGGGTTTTGCAAGTATTGCTTAGTTAAAGGTATTTTAAGGTGAAAATAATGCAACAATCAAACATTAAAATACAAATTAATATTTGGTAGCTATGGATGATGTTCCATTCACAAACATAATAATTATAATATATGTTAGAAATTGGCAAAATGGTAATTGTTTTGAAGCTAATTAAGAGTTTAAAAAAAATCTAATCAAAGGGTCCTGTGTTAAATTTGCATGTTTAGGTGTAGCTCTATAGCATGCATTTGAATAAACTTAAATATTGTATTTCTTTGAATACAGTATAAATATGTGCTCACCATTTGTTTTAAATTGCAAGCTTCATAGTTTTAACAAAACAAAAAACAAAACTGTGCAGTACAAGCCCAACCCTTTTTCAAAATATGATATTGTTGATGAAGGCATTGATCTTACTCAAAAATTAAATATAAATTAAAAACTATGTAAGATTACTTGATTTTATTACTATTTATCAACCATGAAAAGAAAAATTTTGGAACTTAAATTTGTAGAATGGTAATTTCTTTTTTTTTTCCTTGGAAGTAATTGTTCACTACAAAGTTTATCATTAATGTATTTTGTAAAGTGTATATAAACATATTTCCGAGCATTATAAGAGCCAAAGAAAATAACACGTTTCAAGTTATTTAAGAAAATACTTGGTATCAGTAATATCTTCATACTTTAAAGATTGGGATTATACATTTCAACATAATTTTGTAAACAGTTATAATAGGGTAATATATGTTTAAAAATGAGGTGGCCCAATGACTAAATAATTTTATAATGATGGTAATTGATTAAAAAAAACAAAGAAAAAGGAAAAATAAACTAGTAAGAGTAAATTTAATTAAGAAAGCCCACCTATGGAAAGAGAAGAAATGTGTTAAGAATCCAATGCACAAAGGTGACATCTTCTTCCTTTCTTCTGTCTTTTATAGTAAAAGTAGTCACTCATTTTAACAGAAATATTATTCTTTTTGTGTTTAAATGTGTGTTCTACTATAGAAGACAGAAGAAAGAATGATGATGTCTGTCACCTTTGTGCATTGGAGTGTTCCCACATTTTTTCCTCTGTCTTCATTAAATTAATTCTTACTAGTTTATTTTCCTCTTTTCTTTATTTTTATCAATTTCCATTAATATAAAATATGGTAATAGAGTGAGTTACTGGTTTTTAAAATAAGATTCAAATTAATTCGTCATCAAAATAAATGTGGAAATTAAGTCAATTTGCTAAAGTATGCCATAGAGTTTGGCAACCATGATTCTAGGTTTTTTGAAGTGTACTGTCAAAAAAATTTACATAAAAGTCATGGAGTACACATTTAATAGTTTATATTAAAACTACAATAGCCCTACTATGGTTCATGTTATTGAGTGTGTTGATAGTAATTTGGCAAGTTCAATTTTTACAAACAAGTCGAGTTAAAAGTCAAAGAAGGAAAAAAGAATTACTCCTGAATTTAAAACGAGTCGGTCTTTGGTCTATTCTCGTGCACAACCATTTTTCTTTAAATAAAAATCAGTCTTAGATATGTCATATTCATGTCATATTATTCTGAATATTTTATAATTTTTTTAACTCTACACCATGGGTAAAATTAAAAATGTTTACACATCCTGATGACCTATTGGAACTGTAAATGCTATTATATCTGGGAACACAACACTTTCTTAGCATTTTATTTAGCTGTCATAACATTATTTTTACCAGAACTTAGCATAAAGCCACAATAGTAGCTAAATGTGATACACAAACACTACACACAAACTTATCAATTCAAACAGCTAAATCACATTTGAAATAAAAGTTTCGCATAGCAAAACAAACAAAACAGATAAGTAATGATAGCTGCCAAGAACGTAGCTCTGTAGTTGACCAGGCTTCTGTCACAGTGTTGCCAAACTTCAGTAGTCTAACCTTTTACTAAAGACGGCCGTGGCGCAACCCAAATGAATAATAATATGTAGGGATAAAAAAACAAACATACTTAGAGCTAAAAGTGATAGGGAAGTCTTAAGACTTTTTATACTAAAACTGTAATGTTAAACCTAGTTTTTAAGTCCCATTGAGTATTTAAATGACGTCTGTCCCATCATATGGCAAAATACCATTTCTCTGTGCCAATTTGTCAAAAGTCAAAAGCTTTCACTGTTTTGAGTCTATATTGTACATTGTATTTATCTTATAAAATACATACTATATTTTAAGAGGCCAAAAATCCCTCTTATATGCTGATTTTTGGATTTGAGAGACTCACATAAAAATAAAGTGGATCAAATAAATTCTCAAGTCCATGGTATTTTAAAACAAAATTCATTGACTTAATTTACATAAGTTGAATAGTAGTAGGCTACATATACTATAGCATATGTACTATTTAAATAATATGACTTTGGTGCTATCGAGAAGTAACCAGCAATGCAAAATCTACCTCCATTTATTGAGTGAATCTCCAAAACGGGTTGCAAAGCGCAAGTAGGTCTAGTTCTCAGGCAAAACTATTTGGTTGGTTTTTGTTTGTTTTTTAATAGGCACATACATAACGACATTCCTATTTTGAGACAAATTCCCGATAAAAAATAAGTTCGACTAAAATGCAAGTAAAGTGTTCAGCTTTAAATTGTCTAAAATATATTTTATCTTGCCCATGCCAAAAAAACAGAATAAAGAGCCCTACACAATTGAAAAACTTTTAAGTTTAAACATAAGATTTTTTACTTTGAGAATTTTAAGCATGACTGACTGGCAACGGAATCATAAACAACTGTAACTTTCGTCTTGAAGCTGATAAGTTTCAAATTTTCAAATTTTGTGTATTCAAAAAAGTTGAATATCAAACAGTTGGCCATTCCAGAAGAAATATTTTAGGTGTAGGTATTTTATAAGTAATGAAGTTATTTAGTATGTTATAAGATAAGTTGCCACCCATTTTTCCAAGTTGTGTTTTTGCTGAAATAGCGTCTATTCATATTGGGCACTTAAAATTTGTTTTTCCAAAGAAATTATCAAATACGTAATTAAAATAAATGGAACATTACTATTCAAAGCATAAATAAATAGAGGAATTTCAGCATTCTATTAATAATACTATACAACAGGTTTAAGATGCTTTTACAGTATTTGCTTTCATTGAGTGGAAGTCAAAATTAATTTATTAAGTCAATAGGTGTTGGTTGAACGCCAACAAGTGTTCAGAAGTAACAAGTAAAGTTAGACATTTTTAAAACTATGTAAGAACTTTTAGAAGCAACACATATTATCAACTAAAACATCAGGATCAATAAATACATGTCCCAACGTTATTGTAAAATGATGTCTAGGGAATGTCAATAAATATTGG
The DNA here is from genome assembly GCA_902151455.1 of Timema bartmani. Classification (NCBI taxonomy): domain Eukaryota; kingdom Metazoa; phylum Arthropoda; class Insecta; order Phasmatodea; family Timematidae; genus Timema; species Timema bartmani. The sequence continues at coordinate 55,292 of CABFWB010003882.1, read as the reverse complement.
CGCGGACAAAAATACAATATTAATTCACTAAAAATTCTCAAAATAATTATATAAACAAATCATTTTATGCTTTCATAGCCTCACTAGCATATAAAATTGCACACAAACAAATATAACTACTCATATTCTCACAATTTAGGGTTAAGCAGTACAATTCTATCACATTTCATCGTATGAAATAACTAGGTGGAAAGAAGTTACAATGGCCACTTGCAGCACAAAGCTAGTACATTGCAATGTATAAAAAACAACAACAATTGAACAAGTTTAGACATTATCTATAGGCCACTCTCTTAGGTGTTCAAAAAAACTCATCAACTAATTGTCAACACGAAATTATAGCACCTTGCCAAAAAAAAGTCACCGTTAACAAAATTTATGAGTACAATGCTTATTTTGCACATCTAAAAGCAAGGTCTATTCATAACAAAGCGCACATGAAATACATAGCATACGCAAGGAACGGAAACTTGTTTGAATGCTCATTCTGGTCCTGTTTCTTCTCACAAATGCCAACTTTAACACCATAAAAAATATACAATCCGATCTCTTCAATAATGTATATTTGTTCCCTACAAATATTTATTTTAAAAGTGTAGTCAACAATAATTGAAAATCAAATTTGTCGAAACTATGTGGATGATTAAGAGTTAAATGTATTATTATTGAAAAACAAGCTCATCCAAGCTAACAAATAGGTATTAGGAGAGAAAAAGCACTGGTGATGGGGCCGAATTTAAGGGAGGGTGACAGGGGGTGACTGCCCAGTGGCCTCCACAAATATGCCCCACCCCCCACACACTGTTGCAATAGTAAAACATACATCTATTTTGGCTCTATAAATTGCAGTCATATAGAATCTTAAAAAAATCACAGCTTTTTATATTAATTTTTATTTATTTGAGAAAATATTACTTATTATGGCATGTGAGGCAAACAAATAATACAGACTGTGATTTTCAAAACTAGGAAACATTCCTAGATCACAGCGAATATAGTGGGTTCATTTGGAATTATAAAAAATGGCTTCACTAATTGAGTCATCCCAACCACCAGAGTGGTGGAGACAAAGCACTAGAGCACGACATGTTTCTATCTTTTTCTTAGTGCATTTTCCTAATGTTTTAGCAGGAATATAATATGTAACTTGTTTTGTTTTGTTTTTAAAAAAATCTAATTTATTGTAATGACAATATTTACTTATTTAAATAATATTTTTGCTATTGAGATTTTAATAGTCAATTTAGTAAAGAAAAAAGTTATAATTTTGAAATGTTGAAAAAATTTTTTTGTTAATGTTGAGGCCTCTAATTATGTATTACCCCAGGAGCTCTACAGCTCTAAATTCGGCCCTGATTAGGGATAAGGTTGTTATGGAATTGTCACATTACCAACAGATTCAAATGCGTACACACAATTACTATTTCATGCAGATGGTATTATATAAACCCATCTTAGTAAAATTAATACTTGTCTAATTTCAAGGGAGTACGTTCACATCTAAAAGTCCTAGACAAATGCAGTTTCACAGTTTAGACCAGTGGTTCTTAAAGTGGTCTTCTAGAAGTTCCACAAAAGTATGTGAATTTAAAAAAATTAAATTAACAAGTCTGGCACTAAACATATTATATCTGTAAATTGAAAAACAACACCTGGACAAGGAAATCAAACCCAGAACCTTTGGCTTAGTATGCCAATGCTCTAACCACTGAGCTATCCAGGAATCGTTCCATGCCCAGGACCATTCTTCACTCATATTTTAAGGCACTTTTTATTTACTTCAATAGCAAATGTTTTAAGTTTTATTACAAACTTAACTGTAGGACCACTTTAGCTACTACAATATTTTTCATTATTAATTCTATTTTAAACTAAAATTTAAAATATCAAAATTTTAAGATTATTAATATTATACAGGCTTATGTAAAGACTGGTCCTCTATGCAATGCTTGCTTCAATGATCATTGATTTGAGAACCCTTGACTGTCCCAAGTTAAAACGTGCCATGTAACATGCTTAAGAATACCTATAAGGATTAATTGTGATTTTTTTCCAAAAATTTTTAAATTTACCCTTTTTGAAAATATTAGAATTCCATTTTATTCACCAAATTAAATTTTTAAGGTTTTATCTTTTCTAATTTAAAACATGGACCAAGAGCTTTAAAATGGTGAAGATTTAATCCTCTTTTAATTAGAGCTGCAAATATCATTTCAACATTTGCATTTGAATGAAAATTAAATATTTTCCCTACATTTTACAGCTAAATAGATCTAAAATGCATTGACCTAAAAAACTACAATTTGTCAGCTGTTTATAATAAGACAGTTTAGAAACATTGTAAAAAAAAATAAGTTGGAAGTGTGAAAAGTTTTAAGTTTACATTATTGATCAGTAGGGGTGTGCAAACATCAGCTTTAACTTTGCTTCAAAACAAATTCAAAGCTTCGTCCGATAAAAATATTGACAGCTAAAATACTCAATTTATGTTCAATTACAGCTATTTTGAGTTGTTTTGTACAATACTAACTAATATTAATATGGGGAAAAAATCTTAAGTAATTGAATTGAATGCTGTGAAAGTAACTTAATTTACCAGATTAAAACAAAATTTTACAAACAATTGTGGAAGAAAACATTTTCCAAGTGAATTTATTGCCTAAAGTAATATAAATAACCACAATCTAATATTTTTACAAGCATAAAACAACTAAAAAGAACATTCAAACTTTGATTCGGCTTCGAGAATATTTCATATATTCGATTCAAGTTTGCTTCGAACTGAAAAAGTGGACTTCACACATCCCTACTGAACAGTATTTCTCCACTGTCTTATTATACATTTCCAAGCTGTTAGGGAATAATTTATTATACTATCAGCTGTTAATAAGAAATCATGTTCAATAACCATGCCAAGTTTCAACAAAATTTTAAAAATGTATGCAAGGTTGAAAATTGTTACTTCACTGGCCGATTTCACATGGAATGACCCTAATGTAAGACTAATTTAATTTTAATAAAACTATAATAATAGATTTTAGATGACTCCACGTTGAATTATGTTTAGTATTTTTTTTTTAGAGGCAGTTGTATTAAATAAGTTTTGCAAAGTTATTTTTAAAAATTTTCTGACTGAAACAAGTTTGTGGTGAGTCGACATCATGATAAGGTAATAATGTCATACACACAACTTGATACTAGAGAGGATGTGGAAGGTTATACTTCTATCCAAATATACTCCTGGAGCAGAGGCAGACCCTTAATCTAGGTTTGACAATTGGAAACGAGGTAGAGGTCATTCAATAAAGAATGAGTAAAGCAAGAGGTAACAACCTAGTGGGTTCCTATCAGAGAGTCCCCAGCTCGTACTACAGGAACTGAGTGAGGACTCGTTGAGTGGTAGTAAGAGGGTACCTTAGAGGAATAGAAGTGATATGGACACACTATACTGAGCCTTCTGGATTTGAAAATGGTTGGAAGAATGTTCCTTACAACTATGAAGCACTTAATAATTTAATCAAATATTAATGTAAAGTTGACCGCCTCTGTGGTCTAGATTTTCTGTGAAGCAGTGGGTCTGGAAAAGTGTCAACTCAGCTTTGTGAGAATAAATTAGGATCTACTTGAACGAAAAAGTAGTGGCTCCGGTCTAGAAAACAGAGATTAATAGGTGGAGGGTTCATTGTGCTAACCACATGACACACTCTATTTGCAAACGTTGTATCTATCTTCGCCAACAGACGGCTGCTTGGTTGTTGGCTGATGCCATGGAGATTTATTTTTTGTTATGTAAATTTTTTTTGTTCCTGACCTAACTCCTGCTCACTGAACTAGAATATGAGAAGACCCTATGGGCAACACCTGAAGAATAGGTTGTGAACCATCACTTCCTTAGCACCACAAGGAGTGAGCACCAAGTTTAAATGACTCGTGTTCTCATAGGTCCAAGGGCCAACAACACAAGGAAGACAAATTGGAAAAATGTCAGAAGATGAGGGACAAGGAGAGAGTAAACAATATACTTTATTCACGTCATCACCCAAACATCTAAAGGCTAAAAACTAATATAAATTAAGTAAGTTTAAATGAAATTATATTTCCTATGTTTAGTATACTCCCTTGAATAAACTTTTTGAAGGTTATTTTGGACAAAAATTATTAATATATTTACTATATGTTTGGATGGTGGCATATTCATTAATGTTCAAAATTTCAGAATAGGAAATTATTATTATTAGTACCGCGTCTTACTACCTGTTTGGGCTATACGCATGTTATACGCCTCCAAGTTGATCATTAAAACCCAACAACACATATCATTATGTAATTTTCCGGGTACATCAGTCACACTCTTCAACAAAAAAGAGTGAAACACAGACTAGACTATGGCAGCAAGGCTAGAGGTTGATTGTGATCATTTCTATTCTGTTGTTGCCTGTTTCTTGATTTAAAATAAAGTTTAGGCTTGGATTCTGCAGCTGCCTGTTGAAACTTGTGTTTTAACTTTTGTTTGGTAGATGGATAGAATGTTGTATTCATATTATATATATGGTCCGACATCTTAGCTCAGTTGGTAGCACGTCTCCCCACTGAGCTAAGAGTCCCGGGTTTTATTCCCGGCATGGTCGGAAATGTATCATTGATGAAATGACCATAATCAACCTCTATTCATGTTGCCATAGTACAGACTGTTTTTTATTCTCTTCTGCTGAAGAAGGGGACATTTGCCCGAAAATGACATAATCATGTGTTTTGTTGTGTTTTAATTGTGAACGTTGAATTTACTGTTAAGTTTGGGAGGGCTTGTCCTTCTATACTTCTATCAATGTTTAATTTAATACAACAATTTTGTGCCATTTTTCAAATATAAATATAAAGAATTTTAATACATTTGATATATTTTGATAACTGTGTGTGACAACATTTTTGCATATTGTCAGTAAAGAATAGATGTAGGCAAACAAAATAATTTAGATAATTTAAGCAGAAGCTTTAGTTGTGACTTTTAATATCGTAATTTACCATGCTATTAATGATAGGGTAGAATGAGGCTTGGATGTGCTTGAATTTGGCCCAACATTGGTCGAAAGGTTTAATATTATTTAGGATCAAACTAATGTTATGGAATAAATGAAATGCTTTAGGTAAAGAAAATTACAAATTTGTCTGAAAAAAAAAAGCTGACCTTTTGAGGCAAAGCTTAAATTTTGATCCCCTTTGGTTACCATTCCCATTTCAAAAGTCATGTTTTCGTCTTTTTATCAATACAGCAATGTGTTTACCTAGCACTGAGTCTCCTTGCGTAGCGTGGCAACGTTTCATCACGCCACCCCGCTGTCTAGGTGCGTGCGCTTCTTGGAGTCTGTACGATGAAGTCTGGTGGAGTCGGCCTGATGGTCAGGCGTTGATTTGAGAATATCTGGTTGCGGTTGTTGAGGTTGTGCTGAAGAATGTCCCCCACCCCCACCGACCACTGAAGACAAAGTGTTGTGGCCTGTGGTAGCCGCAGGAGTTGGACGAGACCTCACAGAGCGGTGGGAGCCATTTCGTGTCAGAGTTCCCATTTGAGGTGTTCCCGGGAGTGCGTGGCCCATCGCATTCATATAGTCAGCGATGAGCAATGTCAACTCCAATATCTACAGAAAGAGACAACAATAACTAAACAACTATCCACTTACTTACTCTATGGCTTTAGGAACTCGAAAGTTCACTGTCCCACTTAAAAAGTACACCTATCCCCATCTTGAGCTACTTCTATCCAGTCCACCCCATTACAACCTGTCTCTTTCAGATCCATTCTAATGTTATCCTCCCATCTGTACTTAAGTCTTATCATTATATTTGCAATGCATTGCAGTTCCCTGAACATAGTTATAGATTTTTACATTCATACTGCATGTCCTGCCCACCGTAATCTACAAGACTTGACCATCCAAACAATGCCTTGTGATAAGTACAGGGTATGTTACTCATCATTATGTAACCTCCACCACTCCTATCTTTTTGGGCCAAATATCTTCCTAAGCACCTTGTTTTTGAACACTCTAATTTTTTTTTGTCATGTAAGGTAAAATACCACGTTTCATAAGCATCAAGAACAAACAGTAAAATTATTGTTTTATGTATTTTTAGTTTTACATTCCTTGAAAGCAGGCAAGATGAAAACAACTTAACGATCGAGTAATGGCATGCCTTTCCTGACTATTATTTTCCTAGTTTCCAATAAAATATCGTTATTGTTATTTAAAGTTGTTCCTAAATAATTAAACTCATTAATCCTGTAACATGGTATAATGTTTGAAGTAATCTCATTGTCCCCAATCTGTGTTTTCTGTGTAATCACATACTTAGTCTTTTCAGCGTTCACTTCTAAACCTCTTTCCTTAATAAACTATAATAAAATCTCTGCATTTATTGCAACAGGTTCTTTACTATTGCCCAAGAAAACCAAATCATCAAGTTTCAACCCATTATTTATTTAGAAAGTATTTGATAAGTGACATCTTAGAATGTACTATTATTTACCAAATATCCAAATAATAATAATAATAAATCATAATAAATAATTAATAATAATAATAATCATAATCATAATAATAATAATAATAATAATAACAGATTATCAAACTTAAGATTACCATCTCTATGAAAGCTAAATTTGTTTCACTGTCAGACCAATTATGTAACTTTCCGAAATTACAATCTCAATCTTACTTAAAATGATAGTGTCTCTAAACTTACTTTCCCCATCCCCCTTCCTTTCCTCCCTTGGAAAATTATGGTTACAACAGAATAAAATACAAATGTCAATAAATGTAATATTTAAATACTAATGAGAGCCTAGTGACTAAAAATATTTATTGAAACAATGTGAAAACACTTTAAAATGTTGACTATTTAAGGAATACCCATTTTCATTTTTTTGAAGTAAATTTTGTTACATACATAGGGAAAAAGGTATAAGAGAGAGAGAGAGAGAGAAAGAGAGAGAGAGAGAGAGAGAGAGAAAGAGTAGCAAATAAATAAAAGGAAAAAAAACAATATAGCTTTTACAATGAAAAGAGGAACATAATTCGTACTTTGCGTTGCTACCACTGGACAAAGATGTAATGGCTACTTCTTGGAGACAATCGATTGCTACCACTCAATTCCTTGACCAAGGTTTTATTCTATCATAACTCATCAGGAGGGAGTGTGAAACACACAATGCAACTTATTAAAATAAGAAGAAATAATCAAAAATTAAAGTGAAAAAAAGAAAATTGGTAAAGAATGTTAGGACATATACGATTGTGTTGGTCTTATGGTAAAGTGCTCGCCTTAGGACCCGATGCTTGTGGGTTCAAACCCAGCAGAGGTCGACAGATTTTTCTTGAGTAATAAAAATTCATAACACAACTTCCTTAAGTGAGTAAGTAAATCTATTGGACCTATGTCAATTGCTGCATGTAAAAGAACCCTGAGACGTATGTGTAAATACATTTTTTTGGAAAATTGGTTAGGTTCTTATGCTCTTGATTAGAGACTTTCTATTGTGCTTATATAATCAGTCAGTTTAAAAAATGCACGTTAAATACCTCAAATAAATAAAAAATAACTAGGACATATAAATAGGAACATGTAACAATAATATTAATGTCAACACTCCCTCTTAGTGAGTGTAAATTGTAATTCTATTTTCTTTTGTAAAAGCCATATGTTTTTCTTCTTTTTATTTATTTGTTACTATCCCTCTTTTCTGTACCTTCTTCCTTGTACAGAAAAACTTAAAAATGTATGTGATATTTGAAGATAATCAACCATAAAAGAAGGATGGTTTGGATCTTCATCTTGATAGACAAAATTAAATGTATCTTTTTCAATTTTATGATCTGTCCTCTAGTTTGCACATTAAAGCCATACACACACATTAATATTTCTTATTCAAAAGAGTGGGGGCACAGAGAGTACATGAGGTAGTAGAGGAAGCAAGACTGAGATGGTATGGACATGTAATGAGGATGGAAAAAAAGAGAATACCAAGGAGAATGTTGGAGATTAAGTATGTAGGAAAAAAGCCACAAGGGAGACCTAAAAAGAGATGGTAGGAGTAGATAACAGAAAGTGTGTAAGTGAACGGAGAGGAATGGAAACGATTAAAGGAGAGAGAATGGTGGAAGTAAAGAAGATGATGGAGGCATTTTACTAAACTGACCCAGCCTCAGGCTGAAAACGATGATGATGATGATGATGATTCAAAAGTAGAAATACATAAAAATAAGGAGAGTTAAATAATATGATAGTTAGATGTGGCTATAACCCTAATTGATAAATATAATAGCTTTGCTATTTAATCCATCATGATATATGCATTCGTACAGTTGTCATTGTACATTTGGTAGCATAAAGCCTCCCGAGTCGAAGGTGACTGCGTTATCTGAGAGATCATGATCTTAATTTATCATACATATGTAGCTGACAATTTCCGCATGTCCAGCATAGATGATGCCTTAAAATATGAGTGAAGAACGACCCTGGGCATGAGACAACTCCTGGATAGCTCAGTGGTTAGAGCATTGGCGTACGAAGCCAAGAGTCCCAGGTTCGATTCTCATGTTCAGGTGTCATTTTTTTAATTTAAAGAATATAAAGTTAGTGCCAGTTACATTTATAGGCTGACCTTGTGTGGTAAGAAGACCAGTAAGAGGTATTGGAGCAGGCTGACAGACAGCTGACAGGGAAATTGTTGGTGGTTGGAGATAAACTTAAAGAGGTAAAACCAAAGAAAAGTAAGTACCTGAAATTATCTCTAGTTTAAGTTTGTGGTGGTTGTCTATTTTTTTTATTTTTTTTGCATACTCTTACTATTTCATATTTAACCTAATGGGTTAGGGATGAGGAATGTAGAAGTTCAGAGGAAATATTTTATCATTTTGCGTGAAGGAAGACTGGAAAACTATTTAGGAAAAACAACCTTCAGTATGCCCAATATTCCCATCATTGGAAGATCATACTAGATGAGATGAGGATGATGTCTTGGTTCATGTTCCCTCCAGTACGGGTCAGTTAGATGTTTCATGATTTAATTTTTTGTCATTTAAAATAAAATAAAAAAGGTTTATATTCTCTCTTGCAATGTACAGTTTACCAACAGCTAAAGCCACTAGGTAAACTGACTAACCTTGGGCTTGCTGAGAGAAAAGAGTAGTTTCTGTGATCCTCCACCCTCCTCTAGACTGACGACCAGCATGAAGTCATCCTGGCAACCACCAAACGTGACAATGCTGGTGTACAAGTACTTGGCAACAGGCTGCATGCTGTCAAGCTCTAGAACTGTCAAGGTTTCCTCGGTCACAGCAAGCCACACTATCCCGCCCGGGTCCCCACCCCCACTTCGCATGCGCGCTTGGAACAGGGCAGCGCCAAAGAACGGCCACTTGCGTGTGCACGTCAGGTATATGCGGACACAATCCAGCAAGCTACGACCCTTCAGCGATGACCACTTCTCCGTTAGGCGTTCTTGCAAGTCCCTGTACCACAGACACACACACTTGATTGGAGATGTACCCCTTAGCAAGTTTATGTTATATTTTAATACAATAATATAAAAAAAACTCTATGGCGTGAGCTCACAAGCGAGCTATCGAACGAGCTGCAGCCATATAGACATTAATTAATCTTCTCTCATCTAATTTACAATTTAAATAAAATAGTTTATATTTGAAAAATATTTCACGCAAAGGTAACCTAATATTGATAACATTTTACAAAATAATGATATGCTCCTAATATTTTTCAAAATGTAAACAATGGAGTTAATTCAAACTTAAAGCAAAGCTTATTTTTGTTTGGCTGTTATTGGATTTTAGCAACTTAAAACTACACAAAAAAAGTAAATAGGATGAGGATGAATTTTAAGGAACTAATTCAACATTTGTGTAGAAAAGTGTTTCCAAAACTTTGTTAGTTTGGTCATACCCATTTCGCTACTATGGGTTAGCCAACTTACTTCTTACAGCTCTTTGCTACTGCTATCTTAAAAAGAAAACCGTTGTTCTAATTGATTTTTTTTAGCTCCACTTCTTCTAACCATTTGTATTAAACGCATATTTACAAACTACACTATTGAATTAGAGCTGAAGCAGTTTACACACATTTGCTTGGAGGAAGAGTGGAAAACCATTGATGAAAAACCACACTCAAACAGACCCACCTCAGTGGTGTAGTTATCTAAACACGCTAGTTCCGTGTTGAGCTAGACTGCTGAGGACAGGGAGATCGAGGTTCAAATCTTGTTCGGGTGAACTGGAGGTAGTTTTTCCTAGATGGTTTTCCACTCTTCCTTCACGCAAATGCATGTTTACTTCCTCTATATGCAACCTTCCCAATTCCTAACCCTTTAACATAATTAGTACTTAGGAATACAGCTCAAACGGGTAGTAAGACGCGGTGATAAGTAATATTATCATTATTACACCCAAACAGGAATCCCAATATCCCCATCATCGGCAGCCAGTCTATTTTAAGTGTGACACCTAAGTTAGACCATTCGACCACCAAAGCGAGACGACAAATAGACTAAAAGTCCCATGAAAACCCTTGACATCCCATTCAAATCAGCTTTAGTTGGTTTAGCAAACTTACTATTACATTTAGCTATCTACAAATATTTTAAGATTAATACAACTTGATAGTATGTCACCTACCAGAGTTTGCAAAACACTGCTCTATAAAATGATTGGATTGCAAACACTTGGGTGAGAGCTAATCCTTCCCTTAGGGAAAGTTACTAAACTCAAAGGGAGAAATGCCAATTGTTCTGGAACATTGATGTCTGTGTCATACCTGAGTTCATCTGGAGTGAGCCCGTCCTTATACCTGTAGGGGTAGAACTTGTCTAGCGCCTGCAGAACATGGTGGTGGGGATTCCCCCCTACTCCTCCACTGCCTCGCCCCTTGTCAGGATTGTACTCCCCATAGTCGATCTATAACATCAACACAACACAAAGATTAGTACTGGCTGTAAATAAAATTAGTCTAAATTAACGTAAATGTAAATACATTAAACACAGGATCTGTTGCATGATGACACTTTTACCATCTAGCACTTACAGACTCACCACCTTATATGATGAGATAACATGGGCGTATGGATGGGGGGGGGGGAGTTAGGGGGTTAATCCCTTCTCTGAAATCTTCCAAAGTTTTTAACATGAAGCTTAAAAATGGTCTTGTATCAAACTTCAATTAACTTATAGAGAGAGGCATTTGATTAATTTTCAAAAACATTCTTGGGGGTCACTTCAAATAAATTCTATATGCAAGTAATATTTAAAAAAAAAATCCAAGTGAAGACCACTCCAATAACCTTTTAAAAGTATTCAATCTTTTTTAAAAAAAAAGTTAGGGGTAAACCATTTTCAATAAGTTCTTAAAGCATCTAGTTTAGAAAAAAAAAAAAACCAGGCGAGCACCATTCCAAATAGCTTCTAAAAATCATCCAATTTAAAAAATTTGCTGGTGGAAGACTACTTTAGATAGTTTTTAATGAAAAAAAACTCTAAAATAGCTTCTAGGGCCATCCAATTTAAAAAAATCATGGATGAGGACCACTTAAAGTAGATTATAGGGAATCTAATTTATAAAAAATTATTTGGTGACCACGTCTTAAAATAGCTTTAGAGGTATTTAAATTTTCAAAAATTTACCAAAGGAAACTACACCAAAAAGCTTCTAGGAGCATATAACTTTCTAACATTAAATGGGGGAGAGGAGGTTAGAAAGACCCTGAACAGCTTTTTTGTTAATTACCCCTCTTCCCCTCTCACACAAATAAAGTTTCACCACTATTGTATGAAATGGTCTTATTTCTTAGGGTTTGATAGTAAGTCTTAACATCATATCATATTCTTACAAACTTTACACCCCCACTCCAACCCCCAAAAATTAAATTTTGCCTAGGTATTATATCGCAAAGCAAGAAGTCCAGGGTTTAATTCTCATGTCAAGTCCTAACTAAATTGTATAGAGTTGCATGAACCCAGAAGAGGTGTAATCGTACTAACCTGAGCCATCAGCGCGGACAACTCCAAGGCTAGCTCCCTGTTTAGAGGGAACCGGCCATTTATGACCTGCTGATTGACTTGATAGCACAGCAGTAACCTCTCGCGATCAGTCTCCATCTTGGCGCTGTGTCGCCAGTACAGTCTGTTCTTGTAAGTGAGCTGGATCACACGCGTGTTCTCAAATTTGCCCGAACCTTTCTCTCGTAATGCCGTCTCCCATTTAGATATAACATCACACAGCTGGCGGCACAAGTAAGCAGATATATTTTACTAACCAACGGATGAACCAAATTTACAAAACATTTCTAGAAGCGTATGTCACATGGATTGTATTAAACACATACATTTTTGATTTAAAATTAATCTTTAGAGTCAAAATTGTACTAATTAAGAACCAAACAACTATGGTAAAACAAAATGATGTGGTTCATGGTGGCTACAGACAGGGAAAACAGGGAATACCTGGAAAAGTCAGGGAATGTTTGAATGGCAGGGAAAACAGGGAAATGTCAGGGAATTTAACTAAAAATAAGGAAAAGTCAGGGAATTAAAAAATATGTCTAAAAATCCCATTAATTTCGCAACTAAACACTAAAACAAAAGTTAATAATACCTAAATAAAATAACATTTTAATTTTTAAATATAACTGATAAAACTGTTTATGTTTAGTAGATACAAACTTTTTTAATATGTGATCAATAATAAATAAAACAAGTCATCATCCACCATTAAAACTGGAAAAAAGTAGTCAGGGAAAATTGAAAAATGTTGCCTGGAAAACCTGGAAAAGTCAGGGAATTTTGTAAAATATGTTTTGTAGCCACCCTGTGGTTGTAAAAGTTTTGCCAAGTCAACTTTGTTAAAGTTTGATTTTTCCAACCACCCTTGTAAAATTGTGTGTTTTCTTAAGAGAGTTTGAAATATTTTGTTTCTTGATTACATCATTTGCTGACTTTCAAATTTTAGCACGAGTGAGTTTTCTGGTCTCTCCCTATGTTGTCTATGAATGCGTCTGTTGTTGGTATATAATTTATAGTTTTCATACACATGGTGGAGCAGTTTAATTGTTTCTAAAACCAGGCGAGAGAAATCAACAAAACTTGTGTGGCAGCCAAAGAGAAAAATTTCAGTACAGTATGGTTACAGTTGTGACAACAGCGAACATCTTTCATTTTGGTTAAGACTTGATAAGCCATGTGTTGCAGTGAAGACACATTTAACAAGTATTAGATGTGCTTTATTGCCCTTTTAAATATTTTTTACATTCCTTTATCTCCTGTTGCACAAGGAGAGAGAACGAGTTGATCCCTCCAAGCACAAAAATGTTAATAATTCTTTCAAGGAACAAACCAGTTAATGTTGTTGCACAAAGCATGGTTGAAAAGAAAAAGGGTTATTTTATAAAAGCCCAGCCCAGGAGCTATATCTGGTTTCATTGGGTTTTTTAGAGGGTTAATTTGAAATTACTATGAATACTGACTGAATTGATAAATCAAGTGAATACAGTAATCACAATGCACCAATAAACTAGATTATTTTAATGATTGCTAAACATTTTTTGTGAGAGAAAAATGGTATGTAGGACCTAGCTCACATTTTGTTTTGAAGCCAGTCAAATTTTTGAAATTTCGCACAACCTTAAGAGATGGTTCAATTATGTGTTAATTTAGGAATCTTTAATTTAATTTTTTTAACGTGTAAACTAAGATTCTGGGCAAATTGCAAAGTTTCAAATATATATACATAGGCCTATATATATGTATATAAAAATGTATATTTTAGTTTGTTAATTTACAAGAAAGTGTATACTGTATAACCCAAACATGTAGTAAGATGCGGCACTAAAAAAAAGTTACAAGAGTATAAAGCATAATAAAGGGATAATAGCTGGTGTACTAATGTGAAATTTAAATCACTCGTAAATGTCCTAGTGTTACACTTCACGAAGACAAAGCCTACCAAGGTTTAAACCAAAGTCACTTAGAGGTGGTTGTTTATCATATAAATCACAAAACCACAATATGGACCATGGTTGAGGCTAGAGAAATATTGTCATTGATAGGTGAAAAGTAGGGGATTTGCAAATCTTTGATAATATTGATATCAATTCGAATTTTATATTATTCAAGTCAAAAAATCAATAAGGTTGTAGGCCATCCAAATCTCACAATGTGTCTAAAATATGTTTATATATATTTTTAATAAATTTATAATTCTTGGGAGGTGATATCGACACGACATAAATTGAGGTGGTTATTTGTTGTGTTGTGGATTGTAAGTGACAAAACTATCTTAAACAGAGTGTCAGTATTCCTCACGGTAAATAGACCAGGAGTCAGGGTGAATAATAATGTTAAGGGGCTAACTGGGCTGACAATTCACTATCAATTCTAGGGAGGTCACTCTGCCCATTTTGGGGCTATGAGGGTCAAGCCGCCAGATTGCCGAGTACGAGTGCTGAGGGGCTAACCATCATGCCAAGGTACCAGTGTTAATACCCATGTAGGGCCACCTAGAGCATGGTAGTACAATAAAACCATAAAAACTCAAGCCAAACAAACATCAATTACTAACCCACAGAGTCATATTTCCAGTCATCACCCTTATCCTCAGCTGCAACGCATTCTGATAAGCTAGGCCCACAAAAGGAGGCGGGGAAGGGGCTGACAGGAGTTAAAGTAAATTTATTAATTATTACTATATTGTTTGAAAAATAAGCCGCACTTTTCCCCCAAAACAGCCTTTACAAAACCTTTGTTTAGCCTATAATCACACCCTTGGATGATATGTAACAAATATGTTAACTTTGAGGACTGAAGATATAATATTTAATTAGTTTATAATAGCCACAACAGATGTAGCTCTATTTTTTTATAATATTATGTAACTCTGTTTTATTTATCATAATTTTAGCATAATTAACTAGAAAATAATAATAATAATAATAATAATAATGATAATAATAATAATAATGATAATAATAATAATTATTATTATTAATAATTATTAATTATTATAATTATTAATAATAATAATAATAATAATAATAATAATTATTATTATTATTATTATTATTATTATTATTATTATTATTATTATTATTATTATTCGAAATTCATGAATAATATTTGCTTCGATTCAAGATTCTATTCAAATTCAATAAACCTGCTTGGCAGATGTATGGTGGAAAGTATATTACCTTGGCCTGCAGGTCGATAAAATGCTCAAGATCCTTTTCTATGGGGTCATCACTGAAAAGAGTGAAGCCAGAATGGGTGACATCCCGACAACCAATCTCCTGGTTTAACGTCGACAAGAACTCCTCTATTGTTGCCGATCCATCAAAACTCACTACCTAGAATATTAAGAAACATAATAAATCCTTACTCAGGATAAATATAAAAAACCACTTTTTTAAAAGATTTGATCAACGATATAAGTTTAATATATTTGTATGGGTATGGTTGAAACATTAAGGAATCAGAATGGAGGGTTTTTAATACACAATATAACTTAAGAAAAAATATTCATATTTTTAGTTTTTTTATACCACATATTAATAATCATCCTGCCAACCTGCAATGTTTTAGAAGTTAAATTCAAACACTTTAATCATAGTTGAAACATTTGTGCACTAAGTCGAAGGTCCACGTTCAATTCCTGTGTCTAGATGTAATTTTTAACAAATATTTAAGTTAATTACATCTAAAAAGTCAATGTAATTTTAAGGCTAATCACCTTACTACTTTTTCTACCTTTGTGCAATCACTTTAATGAACCTTTCAATCTCATATATGACTGAAAAGATATTAACTAGTTTCCCCATTAACCAAGCACTACCTGCTTATGGGACGTTCAAGTATTACGTAAACACCTTAGGGGGAGGGTGGGGGGGTTGAGCTTTGCTTATTTTTGCTGACAAAGGGTGAGGGGGTCAGAACAATGTTTATATAGGACAGAGAGAGAGAGCGAGCGAGCGAGAGAGACGGGCAAGAATGCCGCAGTGACCCAGCCACCCCAAATGGACACATAATAATTAAAAGTGTTGAGACATTGATTCAAGGATCTTGGTCATTAGTTTAAAAGTGATTTAGAGTTTTTTGTAACTATAATAATTCATGTATTCACTATCAATACATTTTTTTTTATAATTTCAATGAAGTGTAAATTAATTAGTTTGAATCATTTTATAGCTTATTTTAATTTTACCTGTTTAGTATAAAAAATTTAGAAAATACACATTAGCTCAGTTGGTAGCGTGTCTGCCTACTGAGCTAAGGATCCTGGGCTTGATTCCCGGCATGGCCAAAAAATTTATCATTGATGAAAATATGGGTGTACCCTTTCACATTAATAAATTAAAGGCAGGGGACTGGATGTTGTGCCTGTCCTAGTTTTAAGTTAGATTATAAGGTATATGAAGCTAAGACAGGCTTAGCCAGCCTGTGGTGGAAAACATATGGCTTGAATAAAAAAAGTGACCCAGGCCATAGACTAGAAACAGTAATGGATGTAAGTACAATCAATTTATATTCATTTTACTGTGAAAATTTTGCACCATTAATTTACACCTATGAGTTAACAATTAAAGCTGAAGAAGGAGACTGATGTACACCGAAAATAAATTATTTTGTGTTTTAATTGTGAAATTTTTTCTGTTAAGTTTGTAAGCTTTGACCCTCTATCTTCTTTTCAATGTTTAATTCAATAACAAATAATAGTTATTCCTGTGAACGAATTTTTTAAAAAGTTGACAAATATAACATAAGCAGGCNGGGGGGTGTCAGGGTTCAGATGGGGGAAGGGGGTGCATTCGGCGTTTGCTCATTTTTGGCTAACAACAGGGGTAGAGGACCCAAAAAAATGGTCAAAATTGTGATTAAGTAATACTTGAACTCCTTATGTATTTATGAAGAAGGTAGATTTGAAAGAAATGCATCTGCATTCTCATGAAGAAAGAGTGAGAAACTACAATGTAGAAAATAACCTAGAGTACACTGGTTTAGAGTTGGCCAAAGTGTTTTATTAAATTCATACAAATGATAAGAAGCCTACATATACATAGCTTTGGTCACTCTATAACTACTAACCAAACTAAAAGTAGATTTAAAATGTTTGAAAATATAATAGGTATGAGAACGCAACCATATTTCTTTGAAGTGTACCACCCTTATGAAAGGGAGGTAGTTACTGTTTAACCCAAGATGTACAAATATTTCTAGAGCAACTGAGTTTATTCCATCTGACATGCATTTACCTGATACGTGCTGTTAAGCATGTGGACAGGAATGGCATGAGGTAACGAATGGTGGTAAGGGTTCTTCAAAAGGATGGACAACACTTCCATGCGAGAAGGTTTCGCTTCTCGGCCACCGTTCTGCAATGTTCGCTCCAATGCTCGCTGGCAGTATGCCGCATACTTCCCACATTCACTTCTGTACACCACACGACATCAACAGTTGTACTTCATCAATAGGACTAAGTAGTCAATGTTTAATAAATTATTAATAAACAATAATTCTATAAAAAATAACTGTTTTATTGATTAAAAAATATGGTTCCTATTACATGTTATGTATTCTGTGGAGGATAGTCATTTTTAGGTGATTCATATCTTTATTAGAATAAAATATTAGGTAATATCATATAAAGCTCTAATAAAGTTTAATAAAGGCCTGTTTAAATGTGTGTGTATGTGTTTTTGTGTGCATGGTAATGACTTTTAATAAAGTGGATTCCAAACCACTCAAACGTCCTTAGCCTGGATTTAAACCAATGACTGACTTAAAAAATTCAGCACTCTTAGACTTTTATGAGATGTCCTACAAACAAATAAAAGTGTTAGTATTGTGAGCAAAAAAATATAACAAACACATTGTACAGGTGGTTAAAATGACTCACTTTGAGTCTGCGTTGCGGTGCAGGTGTAGTTTGAGGTACCAGAGCAGCCTGTTATTACGGGGCACAAACAGGGACACGGCGAGGGCCAGCAGTTGCCAACCCTGCAGGAACACAAAGCTGGGCGGGTTGGTCTTACAGTCCAGCAGTGGCGCAGCAGGAGGCGTGGCCTGCAGGGAAGTGGGGGAACCTCTCTGATTGGCCGCTCCACTCCCCCCTCCACCCAGGGAGGAGTCGCAGGTAAACAGAGACTGCGTGGCGCATAGCAGCAGCTGCTGGAAGTGGAATGCTGGCCAACCTAACCTCGCCAATCACTCGTTCCAACTTATATAACCTCAGTCTAGTATCGAGTTTACTTTGAATATAATTTTATCGGTATTTCTTGTGCCTTACTAATTATTAACTTCGAGTATATCCTACAAAATAGTAAACTTTTTAAATAAGTTCAACTTTATTTTTTAAGACTTTTACTTTCTCATATGAATATAAGAGTGTACTGACTAGCCCTTTCTAGTAATTTACAGCACAGGCATAAAAATAGAAAATATAAATTTTAATGAGTATGGTATTAATATTTGAATAACTCCTAGTTTAAATATTAAATGGTAAATTTCAATATTTCAATATTTTAATTGAATTCTTTCCATCTATTTAAAATAAATGAGATGAACACTTTAAGGTGTAGTAAACATATTTCTAAAAATACCATAACCAACCAAAAATGTATGAATTTTGAAACCTTTTATATAATTATAAATGCAAGCATATTATTTTCATGCGGAGTTTGTTCTGATATGACATAAAACAAAATTATAGGTAGATTTAAGGAAATACCACAATAATGATGCAAAATTTTGTGTGGTGCACCATTTACGGGGGGCAGTTTGCGAGCTAGGATTCATAACACCAACATTCCACTCCAAATACAGTAGTGCCATCACACAAACAATCTATGTTGTGACAATACCCCTTAGTATACCATTTAACAAACATGTTAAGACCAAAACAAATTCACTTTAAAATTTGTCAGAACATTTTTTCGACTGCTATACTTTGACATGTCAATAATTTAATTAATTTTTTTTTAGTACTATGGTAACGTATATCAAATTGTGATTCTTATATACCACATAAACTAATTTTTTTTAGAAATAAACTTTAGTTATTGTGATATTGAATGAACATTGGGCATTGACAAGCATAGATCATTGCTGAATTATAATATACATTTTAAACTATTTGCTAATACAATATTGAAAAAAATGTGGTAATCTACTTAAAAATAGAAATGTTTGATTGAGTCCAGCACACTAAAAATTCACTTGCCCCCCCATTAATTTTCAAGATTGTCAAGATCAATATAATTACGAATTTTTAAATGGCAAAACTCAATTACAAACTAAGTCAACCATACAAAAGTAGATTTTATCACCCAAGGGTTGTCAATCGAAACAGTTATATACCAAAAAAAAATATTCAATTTAGTCAACTAAAATATATGAATGCAAATAATACAATTTAAAATGTAAAGTTTAAAAATAAAATCAATTTTTGTATGGTTGATAGTTGACATACTGTAATTATGTACATATGGTTAAAAAATATATTTTTGTGAGCATGCGTACATACTACTCTACTTATGTGAGAGGTGGACATTAAAACATTTAATAAAATTCTAAGTAAATATTTGATTTACTAAGGGGTGTGGTGGAGCTTGAGCGGAGGGACATTCCGGCACTGGTTTTGAGGGCGGAGCGGTGCTCTGGCTGATTATCAGCATAAAATGTAATATTCTATGGAAATGAGACTTGTTTGTCTTTAAATGTGGATGTAGAGAACTTGTCTTTTCAATTAATGGTAATTGAAAATTAATTAAATTAATGACAGTTAAAATAGATAGATATCCATCCAAATCATAATAAAAGACAGATACAATCAAGCGTTTGTTCTAATGTTGTTTGCAACCCCCTCTCCCCCTCCTCCCAAAACCACAAATGAAGAACTTCGCCACTGCTAGATTTGGGACTACAACCATGTTTAATGAATAGTGTTGATAATGTCAATTTTTTTTTGTAACAGCACCATTTCAATGACATGTTACAAACATACACACACATTAACATACTATACTCTCAGTACTTGATGAAACTCCATATTAAAATATAAATTAACAGACAGATTGATTTTGGTTACACAAATTTGTGAAACTAATACATTTCTTTAAGGAAAACTTCTTTTCACTGTTCGAGGTATTTTGTTATATTTGGAAGAAGGTACAGGAAAAGTGGGTGGAAACATATATTAGGGGAAACTAATAAAGTAATTTTTATATTTAGTATTTTTTATAATTATTTTATATGCAAATTAATTTATAATTGATAGTGTCAAAAACAATACTGCATTTCTAAATGAATAAGGGTACGGCCACACTGGGCGAGCGAGCGAGCGACTAATAAATTAAATAAAACATAATTATAATTCTCTATTCTTTAACTATGCAATGATTTTATTTAAATATATTACTGTGTTGTTCTTTTGAGAAATTTTGTACTAACATAATAATAAAACTAGATAAAATATTTAATACCTAGTCAAGATATTGTGTTTGGATTTTATTGTTAACAATGTTTCATTTCCGTTTTGGGTTCATTTCTCTCAGTAGAGCTTTTATACAATGATTTAAGGAGTTCTTTGTTCGATTCCTGGTAAGAGTAAGTTTTATAGTCACTGAATAAACATACTTAATTATATAATTCCATCTAGCTGTTATTGTTATGTTTTTTTTCCAGAAAACCAGAATTATATACATCAGTACATTTTTGTGAGAACTAATATTTTTATGTTTTTATTGTTTTGGGACTGGAGAGATACACCTAAAAATGGAAACATAACTCTCATTGAAATAATGTGTTATCCAAATGGTGATTTATAATTTGTGTATGTCTATACATGCATAGTAGAATTTTATATGAATTAAATGTAAGAATTATGTCTTGTATAAATTTAGCAAATAGAACATAAGAGGCCTAACATTACTTAATCTCACACAATCAAACTATATTAACTGACAGAACTAATTTTTAAAAACAATCCAATACTAATGTGCTGTCAAAATATTGTGGGTATTTATATTACTCTTCAATGATGTTTTGTTTATTGTATTATAAAAGGTGACTATTCGTCTGATGTGAAACAGAACTGTTCTGTATTTCAGAACATTGTCCTGTAAATGATAATAAACTGTAAATAAAGGGCACTGAAATGTATTTTATTTGATTGACTCATGAAAAATCTAGTATTTTGAAATATAAATAATTAGGGGCATTAGAGTACTAAAAAATTCGAGCTAGAGTAAAGTTTTATTTATTGTTCTAACTCGATTCAAAGATTTTTACTAAACTCGAAAAATTATAGTACTTGGGATTTTCAATTTTGGTTTAAAAATTCTGATTTTAATTAATATTCTATTTAAATATACCATTTCATAGAAATTACAGTCTCTCAACATTTCCTTTTGTCTGATTTAAAAATATACGTTCATATTAAAAATTTTGAATTTTTGTGGTTATACTTTTTTTGACAAAAAATTTCACTCTTAAAAAGGCAATTTTTGTTCTTATGATTAATATATTTATCTATTACAAAAACTCAACTAAAAGTATTTCCAGTAGAAACATTTCTCCATACCTATTATTCAAACTTGATTTGAAGTGAAAAATGTCTACTCGCACACTTCCAGCAATAATTAGCTGGTGAAAAAGCTTATTCACACATGGCTTTCTGCAATGCCATCTAATGAGTCATGCATTCACACATGAGTAAATCTGATAGTTAATTAAACATTTTAATTGATAATGGACTAGTTAAACAACACATTGAAAAGTCAAACAATAAGTATTTGCTACTTTGAAAGTACAGTATAATCATAAAATTTACTGTCTGGATTTTTATCGTTAGGTACGGTACCTTAAAAAGAAGGCATTTTATATGAATATTAAAAAAAATACCAGATAAACTGTGGAAATTTATTCTAAATAAACAAATCAGTATTAAATGATTGTCCTTCCTCTCAACCCTTAAGTGTTTCAACTCTCCAATTTCTCAATATGGCAACAACAAATGCCAAATGTATGTAAAACTGATCACAATAAATAGGTATTTGACCTTAGCAGTTGTTAAAAACTTTTTCAAACCCAAAATCTTGTGGACACTGAGGGAGTAGTGAGGGAGTAACTATCCTCTATTTGTATCAAAAAAACATGGCCGCCTTAGTAATATAACACCTATGAAATATATTGTAACTAGAAATTTTCAAAACCTATGTGAAGTATATCAATATTTTTCAAATATATGCTAAGGACTTTAAAACTTTCAGGCAAATTGGGATTATTTAACTGAAGCTAAATAATTTCAATTATCTATGTTTTTTTTAAATACATTAGAGGACATTAAATATATGTATGTATATATAAAAATAACACTTTAGAATCATCCACCAAAACATTCCATCACTAAATAATATATAGCCAGTATGTGGTAATCGGGTGAGAGCAAGGGAAAAGTGTGTGTCATGCATTTTATCGCCACAATAGCTTTCATATATCCATACATCTAATTAGACGCCACAATGCACAAAGCTGCAGCAAATTACTAGGCAGGAAGGTAAACAAAATAACAAAACATTTAGAAAATGAGCAGTAACCAACCAAGTATGTTCTTGTCGTTGATGTTTATTAGGAATCTTGAAACAAAGGCAATAATGGTGATATAGTGGACAGTCCAATATATGTAGGTATTTTGGATTGTAAAACAATATTCCAAAGATTGGTTCTTCTATTTTACAAATGCATAGAAATAAAGTAAACCCATATTCATGGAATGAACAATAAGTTACTCTGATGACATCAAATACAAAGTTATACGGTGAGTTATAGTAAGTGAAAAGAATTAGGATTGGAAAGGCTATATTGTTTAAGTTGGGATTAAATTACATCAGGATGTAAATATTTTTTTTATCAAAAGAGCTTTTATCTTTAAAGTTCCTTAATGTAAAAAATATCCAAACTGTTTATATAAGCATAGGTTTTGTATCAATAAGATTAGATTTAAAAAAATGCATTTATAAAAGTTAAAAGCAGCCAAGCTTAATTTTTAACAAAATTCATAGGATCACACATGTAGGTTTAGATCTGTCTTAGTCTTTGATAAGAAGTGAATTGTTTCCTATGAAAGGGACATCAAGTTGAAGAAATCAATACAGCAGTGTGTTTAGCGTTGGTAGATTATGCAGGAATCTGAGCATCGAAGATTAAGGTTTTGGAGTAGTCATAGGTTTGTGAAACAAAGTTCATTAGGGTGTGCAAAGAACGAAGTACCTCCTGGAGCAAGGGGTCTCCAGTGTCTAATATATGGCTTAATA
>CABFWB010003882.1:0-31812 GCA_902151455.1 Timema bartmani | reverse complement strand
AGGGGGGGGGGGGGGGGGGGGGGGAAGTAATGAGTGAATATTTAAAATATAAGAACACAACATGGTTTTTACAATGAACTGGACAGAGAGGTAATGCTATCTCTTGATGAAAATCAAATCATTCCAGCCCAATCCCTCAACCTAACTTTTAGGCATCTTGTTTAAAAACTACACCAGAATGTCTCACAAAACTTGAAAACATTATAATGGTGTGTCTTTTAATTATATATTTAATAGCAAAACATTTAAAGTGAAAAATACAATTGGTTTTCAAATGAATTCATTTATTGATTACATATTTATCATTTGGATGCCTTGATCTCTATTGTAGATTATTATATGATAAGAAATACAATTGTTCACAGTATAGTGTGAGGAACGTCTCATAGACTTCGCTGTACGATTCTGCCATCTATGGACAGTAAATGTAGCTTCGTCAGCTCTTTTGTAAATGACAGGGGATTTCTGTGATGAGCGTGTGTTTCACTAGGTAGATTTTACGGGGCTACCAGTTGGGGGATAAATTAGTGAGCACGAAAATTTTATGAGAATGCAAATTAAGTGAAAAAAAAGTTTATATCATATGTTCAATACACATACAAGTTTAAAAATACCCCTTTCCCCATACTCCAACAAATTCTGAAATTTTTAGAGACCCCTGCGGATTGTGAGGTCCTAGGCTGTAGCTTATTTAGCTTAGGCCTAAATCCAGCATTGCTTAAGAAACATTCTAATATATTATGACCATAAGTTAGATGGACACCAGATTTGTAACTTTCGTGATGTTAATTCACTTAACAACCAAATTAATCTAATTTCCACTAAAACTACAATAAATAGGTGAGACTCCAGTTACAAAGGTGAATACCTTTCATAATGAAGTTCAACACATCTCAATTTGAATTAAAACAAATAATATTGGTAGATATTTGTCTTTTTTTTTAGCACTGCGTCTCACTACTTGTTTGGGTTATACACTTTTGTACTTATTTTGCTAATGTATTAGGGATGAATAATGCTGAATTTAGAGGAAGTGTACCCCCATTTGCGTGAAAATAGAGTGTAAAAACATTTATGAAAAACCACCCTCAATACACCCAACCGGGTTTTGAGTCTCAATCTCCTTGTCATCAGCAGTGCAGTCTATTGCGAGAGTGATGCCTTAGACTATGCAGCCACTGAAGCGGGTGTTTCTGTGGTTAAATTCAAAAATGTCTTTAGTATGGCTTTTTGCTTTGGAGCCTCGTTTTAACCTCAAAACTAGTCTGTAATGGTGATTGGTGACCTAGCTGATGACAGATAGCCTGTGCTGGTTTTCATGTGGTCTAAGGCATCATTCTTTATATGCTAAATCGAGGAGGAGGGAGGGAATTGAGATTCAAACCTTGGTCAGATGTAATGGGAGGAAAGGAAAGCGATCAGTAAATAACATGTGATTTTCTCAACCTCTCCCCATGCAAATAAAATCTAGCTCACAGACAAATATAGAAGTGACGAAACAAATTTGGCCACGGTAGAAACATTTTTCCAATGTTGATCATAAACATGTTAATATTTCTCTTCTTATTGTGATTCCCATTTAACTACGAGCACAGGAAACTATCCCTGTGGCTTGAGTCTCATGTAACTTCACCAAAAGGAAAGCGTTAACTCCATAGTATACAAATATATCCCCTTCCACATTCAATATTGCTTGAGGCGTGGCATAACAGAACCAGCCCCAAATGCCATACACGTCGCTAACCCTTAATTATTGGGAAGAGAAAGGCAGGAGCTTAGAACTTAATCATTTTCACTTTAAATTAGAAATTAAAAATTATTTCGTACCAAATGAATAACAAGAATAATATGATGGCAGAATTAATTGTTTAAGTCGTTTAAGCATTGCGCCAAATGTGTATTTTCAATTTTATGAATAAAACTATTCAGTTTATTTTACGGTACTAGAAGTGTCCCATTGGAGAAGATTATTTGGGAGGGAGGGTTGCTATCCCCCTGCCCCTCACTCTAACAACGCCCATGCTAAATGCCAAGCAAAAGAGTTGGCAGAGTTTGTATTCAAAATGACAAACCGCAGAGAACTGTCAAGGTCACAGTGTTATCATTAAACAGAAGCAACGAGCCCTTGATCTCGCTACGCTTAACAATTCCAGGTTATGGGAATCTTTAAAGTTTCTTGGAATTATACTAACACTTTATTATGTTTTTATGTTTTTAATGATTTATATATATATATATATATCAAACAAATTAAAGCTTTGGTGATTAACATGCTAGGATGAACCACTGCATACCTTTCCAACACTGAAGGAAGGTCATGACCACTTATAGATAAGTTCTTGGCTGTGGACTAACGGTGCAGTAAAAAAATGTAATTTTTAATGACATTTCAAAATACCGGTATTATTCTTTAATATTTCAATTACTATCCAACCTTACAACAACCTTACTTACAACCTGTTCAAATTATACGCATTTGTTCTAACTAAGCAATGAGTTAGGGATGAAGAAGGTTGAATTTAGGGAAGTTTACCCACATTTGCATGGAAGGTGAGTGGAAAACAATTTTTGAAAAACCACCCTCTGTACACCCAATAAGGATTCAAACCATATCTCCCTGTTATTGGCAGTCTAGTCTAACACAAGAGTAATGCCTTAGACCATGCATCCAACAAAACAGGTAAAGTTGATCTACTTGGTTAGTTTTTTTGATAGTGCTAATGGCATGTCTAGGCGAAAAAATATGAAGACGTCAACGTACGATAATTCGAAAAAAGGGTTGCTTTTATGGTTTAACCATAATATCAGGACCATTTTTTACCCCTAACAACTGAGATAATTGAGCGTCTACTGTGAATTGTTATATAATTGTTGAGTCATATGTTTATATATTCAAATTTGGATTTTAAGTTTAAATGAAAATTCTGATTTGAGATTCAAATTAATAAAATAGTGGATTTGACCTGATTTAGGTTAGGACATTACAAAAGACGTGCTAGTGTAGTGTTAGTGTAGTATGACCAGGCACATCTCTAAAAAATAAAAATGTTCCATTAAAGCTAAACCAGCATTTAAAACAACATTTAGCTTGTTCTTGCATACCACCCTTAATCTAGTGATAAAGAAAGTTTTGAGTAACTGAATCTGCATTTGCCTGAAGGAAGCTAGTAACAATCACAATGGGGGAAAACGCCATCGCCCCCCACTGCACCTGGCCAGTCAAGTCAAATACTGACCTTTGAGACAAAGTCTAAGTTCTATAGTCATTTGCAGGTTCACTTGATAACCTGGTGAAGGATAGCAGAATGTATTTCTTATTGGAGTCTCGCCGCTACTAGCTATCCTAAAAACACTTGATTTTATCTGCTCTCATTTAGATTGCCGTAGATTATTTTCATTACAAAATTATTTTATTTTAATTGTCTTTTCATTTATTTTTTATCAAATTGTGGATCTACCCTGATAGATTCTTATATCTTGCGTTGTACATTTGAACATATGGTTTAATCTATAATCTCACCTTCTAACTATTGCATTTGTGTCATTCAACTAAAGGGACTAGTTTTAATAAATGCATTGACATACTAGTAGTGAGCATTACAAGTATGTGATGTGCATAAAGACTTATCAATGTAGCAATTTTCCTCATTATAAAAATAATCTATACAAATATGAGGATGATGAAACAAAGTGGGTGTATTTCATAATTTCAGATTATATCATAGGTATATAATTCTATGTATGTCATAGTTAGTAAATGTATGTATCTATATTATTTTAATATATTATCTCCCTATATACCGTTTACTAAAAAATAAATAACTCTAATGTAAATATATAATCAAGTGGACCCCTAGGCTAAATCATTGCAAGTGATTGGGAATTACCTTTCTAGATGGCCAGTGGATTCGAAAATTTAGTTTAATACAGTATATTATCTCCAAGATTTAATTGCCGTAGACATCTTCCTCAGGTAGAGAGAACTAAGTGGTGATTGAGTGTCTATTGTTTCGTTGCTTAAGGCGGGGCTTAGATTTGTGCATAACCAGGCCTGTATTTAGGCAGGGGCAGCATGAGGTTATGTACAGTAGCCCCATGGCTTCTTTGGTGTTGACTGACAGCTCACAGCTGACAGATGACGGCTTTGAAAAGCTACCAGACCAAATTATGTGTCCCTACGCCGAACCATATGATCTGCAAAAAACATGTGTTTAGCAGCTGTCACTTCTGACAGTCAAAATTTAGGTATATACCTAACTGTTGACTGTCAGAAGTCAACTGTGAACTGTCAGTCAGCACCAAAGAAGCCATGGGCCTACTGTAGTTATTGTTTTGTGATGTGCTTTGTTTACTTGTTAACAGTGACCAATGAGGTTATTTGTTGGTGTGTGATTTAATTAAACAGGCTTTTTCAAAACTCGGTAGTGTTTAAGCATTTCCACAGAGCTCTAGTTATTCCTGTTAAAATGAGTAAATGTCAACGAATCATAGTTTACTTTATAAAATTAAAATGGATGGACACTCGAGGTTAGCGGTACTGCACATCGTAAAAGGCAGCGAAAAAAGGCAAAAGAAGAGTAAAATTTTACAAAATACTCCCAGACTAGACTCTTACTTTAGTGATATTGAAGAATACTAAGAAATCAGAAGAAATGGTTCTCCAAGTAAAAGGGATCAGCGTGATGAGGACTTGGGCATATCTTGTGATAGATTAGCAGTAGTGGAATATGAACTAACAAACACTAAGGCAGGTGGATTTTTTTTTTCCAAAAAATATAAAGACTGTGCAAAAGCCGAAGTTCTAAGAGAATGTGTGAACGTATAATTTGTACTTCACAAAAAAGTGTACTTTACAATTCCAAGTCTAAGTAATAATCCATTTAATCGGGAGATTGGTGACCACACCCAGAAAAATTTAATAAAGAGTGGTATAAACCAAAACAAAGATGCTGATTTTTCTACCTCTTCATGGAAATGTGGTGACTGAATATTATGATTTTGGAGCAAAAATGTTTTCCAAAGGATTTTAGTAAATGGTTAGACTATTAATCGGGAATACTGTGTTTACTCTCCCAGCTAAGCATCACTGTTTTGTGCACCTTTCAATTATTTGGAGTATCACAACTCTGGTTTCAATGATCAAAGTCAAGATGGTGGACTTCGGTATGGATATCAAAATAATTGTTGTACAGGAGGAGGCCTAATAAAGCTTTAAGGTTGGATGGAGCAGAGCTGAGAAAAGTACAGAACGTAAAATATCTTGGAAGCGTGTTTGAGGAGGAAGGTTGAAGTAGAGAGGATTTAATGAGAAGAGGACAGCAGGGAGAGTTGTTCTAAAGATGTGTAAGAGACCTGCTATGAAGAAGAGAAGTGCCCTTGAAGTGTAAGGAAGTGTTGAACAAGGCATACTTTATTCCCATTGTCACATATGCAGCAGAAACATGGACAATCAATGTAAGAGAAACTAGGAAAGTGGAGGAATGAAGTTTGTGAGGATCATGTTAGCTGTCACGAGGAGAACCACAATTAGGAATGAAGTTATCTGGGAAAGAGTGGGTACAGGGAGTACATGAAATAGTACAAGACTGAGATGGAATGGGCATGTAATGAGGATGGTAAAAGAGAGGATGCCAAGAAAGGGATGGGCAGAGCAGATCACAAAAAGTGTTCAAGTGAGAGGAGAAGAATGGAAGAAATTAAAGGAGGAAGAATGGTGGAAGGATAAAGGAAGATGGAAGCATTTTACTGAACTGATCCAGCCCCAGGCTGGAAACAGTTGTTGATGATGTTGTTGTACAGAAATATATTTATCAACTTTTGAATTCCTCAGTTCATGCAATCATGTTACAAGATTTCAATAAAATTGAAAATGAATTAGCATTTTGCACTAGTTTTCACAACCATGTATCGGCTAGTCAATGCTGTGAGTAGGTGAGACGTGATGTTGATGTTTGTGGAGTTTGAGGAGCCAGGGGAAAGTGGGGTGTAAAATAATGACCTAAATACGGGCCTGTGCATAACGCATTGCTAAAAATGAAAAATGCATAAAACATATAGAGTAAAAAGTTGAAACACATTACTTTCAATAATAGTGTTTACAACCGAAACATAAGTGAATAGTGCACAATTCATAAACTTGATTTAAAATTTTTATGAATCATGCATAGAATTGAGCATAGCCAAACTTTGAAGATGTATTAGCCAATGAGAATGCAAGGAGATGGTATATCCAATTAAAACGCCAGTATATATATTAAACATAACATACCTTTTGTTCATGTTTAAAATTGTTTTGTAGTAGTCATACTTATTTGCTAATTATCTTTGTTTTAATGTAAGTGACAATGATTTTAAATATGATTGAAAATAAAGGGAAAATATTACATTTGTGATTCTGTTATTGCAAAGTATGGTCTACCATAATATTTATGACAATAACACAGAACTCGATGTAAAACCAGATTACATTTAAATTAGGTTAATT
Organism: Timema bartmani; assembly: GCA_902151455.1. Classification (NCBI taxonomy): domain Eukaryota; kingdom Metazoa; phylum Arthropoda; class Insecta; order Phasmatodea; family Timematidae; genus Timema; species Timema bartmani. The sequence continues at coordinate 25,328 of CABFWB010003882.1, read as the reverse complement.
TTATGTTTAAAAATATACAGGTTAATGAACTTTGTTATATCAGTAAATCCTTAAAAGAAGTATTTTTAAATACCTTAGCTGGTAGAGTAAAGAGATAAGGCTTCCATAAATTTAAATTTAAAAAAAAATTGAGTCAGACTTTAATAATCATAAAGGTTGTATTTTTATTATGAATAATTGTGCACTGTTACCACTATTAGCTATGCGTTATGCATAAATATAAGCTTAATCTCAGTTTTTCATATTTCTATTATGGACTACAATGAATTGATAGGAGCAGTGAGGTGAACTCATTGAAGTTTGTGACTTCTATAGATTTAGTGATGTGTTGATCAGGGAGTTCCTATTCTCCCAGTTGTTAGCACATCACTAAATCTAAACAAACCTCAAACTAAAATAGTGTTTACCCTACTACCTTCTTACCCGGCTTTCCTATCTTTCCATCTGCATCCAAGTGCTGCTATCTATGCTATGCAGTCAAACCAAGAACAGTTAAGTAACAAAACAATATTAACTCAACTACTTAGTCTAATCTCTACCTGTTGAAGCTGTCAGTGGTGGTAAAGGCTTTAAGTAAATAAGTATGAATATGTTTGTTTTAAATGTGATATATTTTACCAAATTTTCAAGCTCAGTAGACATTCACAAAGGTAGCGAGGATTTCTATACTTTTGTTTCTAAATCATTTCTAAAAATAACTAAAAAAATAATTAAAATTAGAATAGAAATAAAAATTCACTCAAGCCAAAGAATGTGTCCAAACTGTGATAAAAATGTAATAGTATTGCCATGTTAAAATGGAGTCATGGCTTAATAAATACTCAATATGGATGTTCCAAATTTAAATAGCTAAGAAATGGTTATGGTTAAACAATATACCTGTACTATCTCCAAAATATGACAAAATATCTAGTGAAAAAAAGATTGCCTATGTCTGAAAGAGTATAAAAAAATAAGCAAATATTTGTGGGAAAAACACAGGACTAAATGTCAGTTTAAATTTATAAATACCCCGCCAAATTTGGAAACATTCTTTGCAACTTAAAAGTAAAAGGGTAAGGGGTAGAGCAGCCAAAAAGCAACGAGGCCCACACTTACGCGCGAGTGCTTAAACTTGCTGACAGCCCTGTTTACCTGCACACCAATCTTGTGCTGGGTGTGCCGAGATGTTTGCTTGACAAGTGCGCACATCAGCTCCGCCTGAAGTTCTGGCACATCCAAGCATTGCTGCAGGGCATTTTGTGCCAGTACTACATGGTAGTCTATACCAGCGCTGTCCAACGCAACCGAGATGAACAACTGACAGGACTGCCAACATCATTACACAAATATTAACACATCTGTCTAATTATGCAAATATATTGTCTAATATTAGAAAAATGAACAGTTATCAGAGCTGCAACTTAATAGAAAATATTAAAACAGGCAACGAAACTTTCCTGTAAATCATCAGAACGAAGAACAGCTGACCAGGCTGGCATTACAAAACAAAGATTACCACAACTTCTGGCAAGACTGGCAAAACAATACAATTATTACATTAGGCAGGCACTCAAACTTTCTGGTCTAGCTTCAGTTGATAATCTTTCATTTAGGTCTTAACAAATGCTAAATATAATGATGAATAAAAAGCTCAGAACAATGTATTAGTAAATTGTGTACCAATTTATTGTTAAAAATGTATTAATTGAAAGTAATCAAAAAGGGGTCACTACACTATACACATAGTCAAAACAAAACAAGGAAATAAATGTGTGTCTATCTGCCAACTAAAATTTTTGATTTTGTAAAATACCCCCAAAGGTATTTTCATGGAAAAATTGAGTTGCCAATTTGTTTGTTGTGTTAAACAGTGCTTAGATACTCTATTTAATAAAAATCGTTAGAGCGAATTTAGAGAAAACGGTTTTTTCCCCTTATTGCCTTTCAGTAAATTATCCTTGATTTTAGGGTTATATATCTAATTCCAAAAATTCCATGTGGTAGCCTTATAAAAACCATAGATATATAGTTTTATCTCAATCAGTTAAATGGGTCTGGCTCTAGTCTGTGATACAGACGGGCTGATGAAAATCATGATTTCGGGTGGTCATTAATGGTCTACATTTAGTGAAATCTTGAGTAGGGGTCCAAGGGGTATAAATAAAAAGTCTCCTTGAAGTTTTATGATTCATATTCTCTACAACACTTTAAAAAAATCTGTCTTATAATAAATCAAAAGTTTCATAATTTGGTTTTAATTTATATAATATTTATTTAGTTAGTGGTAAACGTTTGGATATAAAAATTATGTGTTGAGACATTCACTTTCTATGGCATTTAAAACTTGATAAAATATTAGAACTCTACCATGTTTTTTTAAATGGATGTTTCAATTCCCCCCCTCGCCCGCCCCAAAGGGATTTTGTCTAAACTTTATAAGCAAATTGATTACATCAGCACACAGCTCATATACTAAGCTATACAAACATGACCCAGCAACCATTACTCCAGCTATCAGCCCATCGCTGGAAAGGGGAGGCTACAATTTCCCCAGTGATCCATTTTTGGGCCAAGTCAAGAAGTGAACCCACCACCCTTAGTTCAGTAAGAAGATGCGACTCTGAACAAAGGTATCAGATTATTGTTTAACACTATATATATATTATATTAGTAAGTTAGAGAATGTGATACTTTTAAATTTTAAAGCTCTAAAATATATTTGTTTACATTTTTATTTTGCCTTTACTTTTTTCCCTTTCTCAGTAATGTAAAGTATGTTTGTATTACTTTTTCCTGTAATTTATTACATAATTACCCAGTTTAAAAGTGAAAAGAGATTAAAAAAAATAGAAGAGGTTTACAATAGCAAATAATCATAAACTATTTTCAGAAAGATTAATTATAATTTCTTGACTATCCTGGCCTCAAAATATCTTCTATTCTGGATGATCTATCTTTGCTTTATGTTCCCTCACTGAACCATAGCACAAACCCTTAGGAGAAAAGAATCTAATCAAAAAGTGGCAACCAATACCACTCACAAATAAATGAATCAAATCAAATCAAAGCACATGGTGTGTACTCTCACATTCAAGCGAACTATAGTTTTTGTAATTTTTATTGTAACTAGATAAATATCCTTGAATTATATTAATTAATTTTCCCTCCTCTATTCATTTCACAAACAGACCACACAAACTTCTACAACAATTCCATGCAGGCTAAAGAATATTTCACAATCTTGCTCAGAGATAATACCATCCTGATCTGCCGAATGCCCTCAAACTTGTTCGGAAATCACAGATGACTCAAAACTTTGCCTAGCTTCACTGTCAAATCGAATAAAATATTACCCACAAAGAATTCTCTTTGCTTCGATTTGATTCACCTAGGTGTAAATGTTTTTAAAGACTGATAATCTTGGTGCTTTCAGTAATGGCAGGACCTAACGTAACTGACCTTGAAGAGTTTGACAGCTTCAGCTTGAACAGCCTCCGAGGAGAGGGTGGTGAGGGGTGAAGCTATACTCTCTTTGCTGTGTAACAGATGGGGGTGTTTCCACAGCACACAATCTGAAAGAAAAAACACATTCAAAACACAAAGGTTTTTAACTATCTAATCTAAGAGGCAATGATGAGAAAGGTTGATTAGAAGAATCATGGGGTGGGGTAAGGCGTGACAGGGGGAAGGGAAATTCAATGCATCCGGCTTTGATTTGAACCTTGGCCTCTCTATCACCAGCATTCCAGTCTATTGCGAACTTGACACTTTAAACTGCACAGCTATCGATGTGGTGATAAGATATCTGGGTTTTTTCCATAACATAACATTATGAAAAAAAAAGTATATACAAATTTTTAATTTGTGGAAGAAAGTTAAAATACTTCAATGCATTTTAATTTTTAGCTGTGAATTTATCAGAATAGTTTGATCACATTGTTAGTGTGTTCGACTTTGAACCGGTAGGCTGGGTTTTATTCTCGACCATGTACATTTAGGATGGTTTTACATCAAAGTGGATTGCCATCCTCCATACAGGTAAATACTTGTGAAAATAGCTTTGTACTAATATCATCAATGGACACGAAACTTACTAGGGTCACCATCTGTCTCCATGAGTTTCTGTACCAGCTGCTCATACTGCGTTCCTGCGTTGGGACCTCCTCCCGATACCACAGTTAAGTGGTATAGCCATGAGTCCTGTCACAACAATATTAATAGAAGTATGAAAAATAGTACTTAAAAATTACCCAAAATTTTCAAGCTTTGTTACGTTTTAATCTCTATTATTATAGCTTTTTTCGTAAAAACTTATCATTATTAAAAAGTAATGTTTATGGTTTGATTTATGCATGAATCTAACATAGAAATTCAACTTGATATGCTTAATGCTTATAGTACAAATATTATTCCCTATTAATCAAACTCAACTAAAGCCTGATGTTTTCATTTATACTAGATTTAAACTTGGCACTAAGTAAAAATGTTTACTCATTCACACCTAGTTAGAAGTTGTAGTTTTACATCATCCATCACTTATGTATCTACCTTCCAAATTAAAATAACAAATTATTCGTTTCTAATGGATTGGTTTCAATACGAAATTATCAATCAAACAAGATTTCTTTTTGAAGGTGTAGATTAGGAAATTAAATTTAATTGACATTTAATACCTATGTACTCATAGAGTAAGTATCTAAAATGATTCTAAATTAAATGTGAATGGTTTATCTATATAAGGTCAGCAAACTATTTAATGCTATTAATTGATGTAGGCCCTATGGTTAGAATTATTTACTGCTCTAGTTTAGTTATTTCTGTGCCATACCCAAATGCATTTACTTTATTTAAAATTCAAGACACTTAGGTTGAATAGGTTTGTTGTTTGGAATTTTTTTTGTTACAACAAAGAGTTTTGCTGTAAAAAAATGGTACTGATTCCAATAAAACAATTCAAAAGTATTTTTTTATATAATGATATGAAAACAAAGTGTATTTCCTTCTCTTTTAATGTGGTTACATACATAAAAGGTTTTTAATTAATAAAGCATATATAAATAAAAAAAAATCGCTGATAAATTCAGCTTTAAAATCAGATCGTTCAAGTGACTGATGTGGATAAAAAATATATGTTGTGATGTGAGAACTAAAATAAACAATGGTGGTAAAAAATAGTTAGAGGCCAAAACAAAAATGCCTAAAAATAAAGGTAGTAAAAAGTAGTTAGAGGCCAAAACAAAAACCCTTAAAAATAAAATATTTGTGATTTTAAATGCTATTTTATGACCATTGTTCACAACAAAGATCACAGAAGGTGTGGGGAAAATTATGGCAGTATCAAATCTGAATTATATTTTCAAAGCAAATTAAGTAAAGATGTAATTACTTTTGTGTGTTTCTTGTCAATAGTTTCTTCTAATATAGAGTTGAAATTAATTAATAGCATGTATAATCATGTGATATCAAAGATAACATTTAAAATTCAAGACTGACTATTGTGTGATACAGAAATGTGTGTATGTATTTATATATATATTACATTGGCAATACCAATGAAGGGTCTTCACACACAATATTAGGTGTATTTGCCTGAAAAAGGTGTTAGAATAAGACAATAAAGATGTCACTCCACAAAGGTTATTGGCCAAGATTTTAAATATTATTCATAAATATTTTTAATTGAGTGATACTTTTAAAATGTATAAGTTGTGAGCACACTAAGAAGCTTAGAAAGAGTTGCAAAAATGAAAGTTTAATAATAATAATTAATAATTCATAATAAATAAATAATTATAATGATAATAATAACAATAATAATCATAAATTTAATAACAATAACTACAATAACACTAATAATAATAATAAATTAATTAATGACCAATTAAAATATTGTGTTAAGTGTAGGCCTATGCCAATTTAGTGAATATCATTTATCTAGTACCACTGTGACGTAGCTTTTCAATCACCTTGTACAGAACTCTAGATATATTTGATATTGTATTGTTAAACATATTATCTAAACTGTCTGTTATATTCAGTTCAAAACTATTTATTTCCTTGACTTTCTGTCAATGCCAAAATGAACAAAGTTTGACACATTACCTTCTCTTGCTTACTGGCCATGAGCAGATATGTAGGTCCTTGATGTGTTGGGAAGATACCTATGGTGAGCTCGGTGGTCTGACCATCAGCCTCTCTGTCTTCACCGTCTGAATCAGACACATGGTCCACTTCTTCCACTCTGGCATCCCGCATGTTGATCTGGCCCACTGGGTTCTGCACACATGGACATACACCACATATGTCACTCCTCTGCTATAGTCTGATTGTCAGAGTAAGCTCGTTATTTGAAAACAGGAAACTCATGTTGCCATAATGTCGGGAAAAAATATTACACATATTGTATTTACATTATTAGTCTCTTTAATTAATGTTATAAATATAAATTATAAAGTAATCCCCAAGAAAGTATTATTAGAAGCTTTTGATGACTTTTTAGATTAGCTTTATAATCAATAAACCAAACAAGACATATGTATATAGTACCAAAATATGTTAGTGACTTTTAATCAATGTTGATGGTTGAAAGGGGTTTTCCTATAAAAATCAGGGTTTATGTGTTCCCCCCCAAACTGTGGTATGCGAACCTCCATGGGTACGCAACATGATAAGGAGTTTTATCAATCATAATATATGTTTTTGATAATTATATGTGTGCTGAACAAATTAACACAAATTTTGACGAGCTGTCATAGACTTTATTCCCTTCTGTCAAGGCTTTATCTTATCATTAAGTCTTTAGTCAAATTTGGAATGATCATTAATACTTTACAAAATTGCAGGTATTTGTTTCCTTTTTTATTAAGGGCTAGAACAGGTACGTCAACTAGGCCATGGCTCTGAAAAGTGTAGAAGCCTGGTGAAAATTTGGGAAATAGGTACTCTTCTATGGCAGCACAAAAACACAAAACGCTAACAACAACTAGACTAGCAGCCTTTGAATATTTAAAAAAAACTGCTATTTAAACTGATACTTCCCATTTCAAACTTTAGTCCATGTATTAATACCTATAAGAAACATAATTAGTCTTTACAAACATCCAACAGCAGGTTACTTAAAGACAATAGAGTGGGAGGATGAGGGTAAGTAAGAGTGACCTGCTTCAGTGGCAGAATGGTCTAAGACAGTGGTTTTCAACCTTTTTATAATAGTGACACCCTAAACCAAATAATTTATCTTTGCAGCACCCCTCCTACCTAATAATACAAACTTATATAATAAAAATTAATGAGAATATTGGGCTAGATTTGATGCACATATCTTTTTTAATAAGTGGAAGAAAATCAGAAAGACATACACTCATTCCTTCCTCCACCAATTTCAATTTTTTTTTGTGTGTGTGTGGGTGAAAAACCTTATATGCATAAATAAGAAGGAGAAAACTGTAACTGTATTAATACTTTCTTGGCAATACGTGGATATTCGTGTTTTAATTCCATCCAGAATCCATAATATCATATTTTTTTATGTTTCAATTTTAACTTTACATCATTTCTTATTTAAATTAATTCCTCCTGTTCTATGACACTTAGTTTTGATTGACTTGACACTGATGCAATAAATGAGTTTCCCAACCAGTGAATTTTTTATTAATTTTTTTCTATAACTTGAAGATGCTTAGAAACCGGTGGTATAATTTTAATACTATTCATTGTTGCAACGTGTGCAAACATTTGTGCATTACTGACTAATATCATGGTAAGCCATAAGTTTAACATATCTATCAAGGATATGTTTTGTCTATGAAGAGTGGAGACCAAATATTTTCATATTTTACAGGCATGCTTGAGTTAAATTTATTCAAAACTTAAAATATCAACTAAATTAAAATGGTTTTCTTCAAATTATTCACAAAGTTTGGCAAAAAGGTGTGCTTTGGTTGGCTATTTTTAGCACAGTGTCTAGTACATTTTTTAAATTTTATACCAAGCATTTTACCAGTAAGTGCTTCCCAGTGAAACAAGCAATATATTGCTATGACATAACCATTGACTTTCTTCACTAACGTTACAAATCCTTTTACTGACAAAACCATTGATGGAGTTATCAGATATGAATTCAATGTATTATCTTGACTTTATTTCATTTATTCAAGCTGTTTGAAGCAAGGAAACTGGTTTAAAAAAATTTTTTATCAGAAAGAAAGCGAAAAAATGCAAGTAATTAAGCCCTTCCAACAATATCAATCAACTTCTTTATTATCTTCTATAGCTGCTGCTGACATGTTATAAATTCGTCTGTTAATTGAATTATCAGAAAGAAGGATTTTCTTTACTTCATTTTCAGCTTCCTTGCCAAAAAGCATCCTAACTAACTTGGACCCAGATTTTAATAATTGCTCTACTCTTTAAAGTTGTCTGTCTTGGAAGATGGTTTAAAATTGCAAATTGATATTCTACTAGAACTAGTAGGTACATTTGGGGGAAATAATATAGAGATTAATGTGAACAATATATCATTTGACAAGGTTAATGAGTTTAAATGTTTAGGAACCATTTTAATTAGCAATGATGATATTAAATTGGAAATTAGGAAAATAATAAAGATGGGAAATGCATGCTATTACTCGGTTCAGTAAGTTGTTGGCATCTTGCCTGCTGTCAAGGAATGTAAAACTCAGAATATACAAAACAATAATTTTACTGGTTCTTCTTTATGGGTGTGAAATATGGTCTTCTACCTTACATGACGAAAACAAATTTAGGGTGTTTGAAAACAAGATGCTTAGGAAGATATTTGGTCCAAAAAGGGATGAGAATACTGGGATGCAGAGAAGATTACATAATGATGAGTTACACAATCCGTGCTCATCACAAGACATTGTTAGAATAATCAAGTCTCATAGGTTGCGGTGGGTAGGACATGCAGCGTGAATGGGAGATTCTAGAATAATGTTCAGAGTGTTGAATGGCAAACCCAATGGAAGAGATCATTGGGAAGACCTAAACGCAGATGGGACCTGAATGGACCTGAAAGCTATAGGGTGTAATGAGGGGGACTGGATGGAGTAAGATCAAGATAGGAGTAGGTGTCATGTTTTGTGAGGCAGTGAACTTTCGAGATCCTAATGCCACAGAGTAAGTAAGTAATAGAAGTTACAATGCATTTTTAATTATGTTAAAAGCTTTTTATTACTTTGGGTATTTAATTTTCACTTTCTTTGATAAAAACCAGTCTCCTGGCCATTAATTCATCAATGTGAAAGGGGAAACTCACATTTCACCAATAATAAATAAATCTTTTGTCTATCAAACCAGGGATACTTAGCTCAGTAGGCATACATGCTACCTAGTGTTAGCAGCTGGAAAATGTGTTTGATCTAACAGTACAGAGACCAAAATCATGAACTAGAAAGTTTTAATAAAAGTACAAAGTTATTCAAATGAACTGGTAAGTCCTACTGAAGTCTCCTAGAATTGTTACAGAGCTCCTCCTAACCATACAAGTGTGAACAGCAATAACTAACAGGTTTTAACTGACCGTGTCACTGGGGCTCTTGAAGTAGAGGAACATCTTGCCGATGAGGACACACCAACACTTCTTGGCGTGACCGTTCTTGACTTTAGTCACCCAGCCCTGTATTGTCGGTTTGTTGTCTTCTTTACTAAGCAGAAGTTTGGTCGCGTTGCGTCTTTGTACATTCTAGATGAGAGGGAGAAATGTTGCCATCAAGTAGAAATATAACTAAGTTTCAACTCTTTTACGAAAATTTCCTTACATCTAATCTAAATTAACATATATTTAGCCGAGTAGGTTAAATCCAAATTTAATTATTATTCTTTTAATTTGTATGGACTAAAATTTTCAGCATGACTGCTGATAACTATGGATTAGATTCTTATTTGCTAAAAAATCCTGATTTTGTTTTATTTGTTTATTTAATTTAGTTGTAAAAGGAAAGGATATTTGCTGATGACTTGATGGTTTGGGGCTGAGGAAGAGGAAGAACAAGGAGAGTTACAGGAATGCGATGAGGAAGTGAAAAGAGTGTGGAATGAAATTTAGATTTAGGTTTCATTCAATCAAAACTCATCATCTATCCACCTTTCCTTCACCTTCTTCCAAATATATAATTATTAAAAACTACCACAAAAAATTAAAAGAGTTTTTCCTTAGAAAGATGTATTATATATTCACACCCAATGTTCTGTTCCTGTGTTTGTCTTTATGTTATACCTTTTACACGTTCCTATCTAAGTGTCCTACCATCCTTTACCAATTTACTTTTTCTCCCTTTTGTGTTTTGTGTTGATTTCCTCTTTTAGGGAGTTGCGTTGCACGTTTCACACTCTTTCCTGATGAGTTCCAATAGAAAGAAACCTACGTCGGCGGATTGGGTGGTGACAATAGATTTTCTTAAAGAGGCAGCCAATACCTGTTTGTCCAGTCACAGCAATGTAAAGTGTGAACTGTGTTCTTCTTTTCATTGTAACAGCCATATTGTGTTTCTTCCCTTCATATGTTTTCTATACACCTTTCCTATACCTTCTTCCAAATATAAATTACAAATTATCTCCAAAAAGCAAAAAGAGGTTTTGCTTAAAGAGACTAATTAAGGTGATGTTACTGTTTTAATATGACTCTTGAAGAACAAAAAACTGTTTTACTGCTTAGGTTCATCACTTTTGTTTGAAAAGTTTATTGTATAGTCATGCTAAATAACATGTATTTCCGTCTAAACATTTGAGATCGTTTTGTTCACTGTCAGCAAATACCTGCAAGACTCGTATCCAGTCTTCCATAGTCGCTATGGAGTCAGCGGTGAGATAGTAGGTCTTCTTGCCTGTCGAGATCTCAAATGTGGCAGCACCATCCGCCCGCGTGATTCGGCAAATCTCATCTAAAACTATTTGGCCTTGAGGTTTCCTGTTTATATCGTTCTGCAAGACAAAGATAAAATTTTTGGATCAAGTTTAGACAAAAGATTACAGTTAATATATCTTGTTGTGACACATTCAAAAATTGTCAAGTCACTTTTATCAACATTATTGGGACCTGTCCATTGTGGTTTTATTCAAATAAATTTGAAAAATTATATCCATTAAGAGAGAGAGAGAATCTAAAAAAAACTTTGGGCTATACTTTTACTTATCTGCCTTCAAAAGCATATTCTGGCTATATACAGATCTTGACCAGTCCAGACTCGTTTCTTCAAACTTAACTATATCCATCCCCTCACTGTGTAATTTGTAAAGAAGCTGATTCTACAATGAATAGATATCTAGTCCAGTGTAGACCTCTGAAGGGTAATGCTTTAACTCATCATTACTGTTATGCAATAAGGCAAATGGAAGAACTCCAAAATGCTGGCCATTTGCATCCAACAAATAAACCAACTTTCAATAGCAGGAGCAGTGTGAGCTTTACATAAATAATAGGGCCTATCCATACTTAAATATTAGTGAGCATTCATTATAGGTATGTTATAATTTATAGAAATTTCACATTTATCTATTCTCTCATCACAATAATAAATGATTTTACGTATTTTGTATCAAAGTTAATAGTTTTTATTTTGTTTTTCCAAAATCACTCATATCTGGAAAATATAAAATAAGCTATGTTGTTATATGAAAGATATTACAACATTTGTAATGTTTAATCACTTCCTTATTGGAAATAAAATTTGAGTTTAGGCTTATAAAACTTAAATAATTTGTTAATTTAAGTTTAAAAGTCTAAATTTGTTTTTAGATCCATAGTCATTCCTTCAAACAAATTGAATAAAAATAAAATTCTATGACAATAAACATTGATATTCAAATGTAATATTTGGTTTTAAAATATAAAAAGGTTTGTTAATGTTTTCCTTTATTTATATTATATATTAGGGTGACCTTGTGGTCTATGGGTAAGGTGTCAGACTTCTGGGCTGGGGTTCCGGGGTTAAATCCTCGGTCCCGGCACAGATTTATCTGAGTGACAAACCCTTCCTTCACCTCTGACAAGACATATATCAATCACAGCTTGTGACTGTGTGGAATGCCAGGCCTCCACCGTGGTTCGGATTCCACGTTAAACTGTAGGTCCTCCATTTCATATCACAATCATCCTACCATTACACAATAGCGTAAGTGCGTACAACCCAAACGGGTAGTAAGATACGGTGCTAATAACTAACTATATTATATATTTATTGTATTTAGAAATTATTGCATCATTATGAAAGTTAATGAAGGTTTGCCTTCTCTTATACTACTTAAGGATGTGTTTGCCATTTATTATTTTTATTTTAATGTTTTTTTTTAAAACACTGAATTGTAAATTTTAGAAAGCATATTATTTTCTCCAAAAAATATTAAAATACTAAAATAATTCAAACACAGTATGAAATTCTGGCTGGTAAATTTTGTGATGCCAAAGCAAGTATTTTGTTTAGTAGTGTGAATCTTTGAATTATTTGTATCAAGTCATGTTTTGTATTAGTTTAAGTTGAAGCAATAATAAATACAAATTAGGTAACTATCCTGTACCATCTTCCATAAATAACAAAATTCTCTCAAAAAGCAAAAAAAGGTTCTCCTTCAAGAGATAAAGTAAGTAAGACTGTACTTTTGACTATAAATCAAGCTTCACCTGTGACTTCCAGTACGTGAGCACACCGTTCTTGAGCACAAACCACCTTTTCCTCCACGTCTTGAGCTTGCCGCCCAGTTTAGCGAGGTGACCTGTCTTCTCTAGAGACTCCCCTGCAACCCGCTTGTTAGGACTGTCCAAGTACGAAGAGACTCGCATCAGTAGTGAGGGCATCGACGACTCGATGCTGGTCGAGTCGCAGGAGAGGGCATCAGGGGGGATGGCGTAGTCGTCCGACATGCCCGACTCAAATGACATGTCTGGAACCATGCATTCTGGTAACGGCTGTATTGGTTGCAGTGTCACCAAGTTGACTGGGGTTGGAGCTAGGGGTGGAAATTTCGGGAAAGGGTGGGCTGATGTAATGCAACCTCATTACTGAGTATTTTTGGATTTTGTATGTGTGGCATTATGTTTTGTATGGTTTAAAATTGGTTACGACCCTTGAGATTTATATGTATATATAATATATATTTATTATCTTTTAGTAATTCTACCTTTAAAATACCATTATATAAAAATAAAAAGTTATTGTCTTGTTTTTGTATGAATAAAACATTGCTTTATAAATTTAAGGTAATAAACCAATAATATATTATGTTATTTCTATCAATGGTAACAATAGTTGCATACTTTGAGGACTAAATACAGGCCAATATAACAAAATGTGTGTGTTTGTGCATGCATGTGTGTGGGTTTGTGTGCATGCGTGCATGTGTGTTTGTAAAAAAAAAAAAATGGGCTGGAGGCGAGGGGTGCAAATATCTATTTCCAGTGAAAAAATTTCGTTGCTTACAAGGAAATCCATCCGCTCCTATAACACTTCCCTTCTTACTTCCCAAGATTGAAGAAACAAAGATATAACATTCGCTTGCATTGGATTCTAAAACTAAATTTTTTCCTTTTCTCAAGTTGGTTTCCTTCTCTTGTTTTTACTCTTCAGTTTATTTTGTTGGCAATTTTTCTGATAAAATTGTAAATATTCAATAAACCGTTGAGTAGTTATCTAACACAAAATTTACTGTTGCATAGACCATTCTCTCTGATTTTATTTAAAATGCATCCATTACCATAATGTTCTGTAAAATCAGTGTATGTTTCTCTTTGTTCCTCTTATTTGTTACCATCTTGCTTTCTTTTACCTTTGCCATGCATAAAAAAAATATATATATATTTCATCATTTACAAGTAAAGCTTAGTCTTCCCTTGACATGATTTACTATGGGCCTATCATAAAAGCTGCACCAAGGTCACAGACAAGGTATACACCAGACACTCAGCCTTAAGAAAGATTCGCTGCACTCCTTGAGCCAAGTTGAGTCCTTGGGCAATGGGGAGTGCTAGTTGCAGTTTTCAGTGATAGAAGCACTTTCAAGTGAAACGACTCAATTGCAAATTAATCGTTGTAAAGGGGTGATGGTCGGAACACAATAGTTCACGTACCAGCAATCCTCTGTCTCCCCTTTTTCCAACTCATTCTCTTTCAATGAACAAACCTTTTCAGACAAGTAACTAGTAGCCGGTGTTCGAAGATTGTTTACAGCTAAACAATTGTCTTAGACAAAAAAATGATCATTGTAATCTAAGTTTTACTGATATTTTGCAATATGAGTAAGATTGTACCATCCTCGTGTTGAAAGACTCAAGCTCTCCCAAGGAGCACAGCTATTTTAACCTGGAGGCCGTGGGTCTGGTGTAGGGAAAAGATGTTTTCCTTAGAAAGCGATAATTAATAATAAAATAAGAGAAGAAACCTTTAAAAAAAAATAAACTTAGCCTTGTATCAGAGTAGGATATTATCCTACAAGTTATCAGTGCAATGATGACTTACCTCTTTTCATACTCTTGGAGGGAGAACCGGAAGAGCTCCTCTTGGCAGGAGACAGGCTGGACGTGGTCTTCATGCTCTTGCTGGGACTAGAACCGGAGCCCCCTGAGAGGGAAGTGTCGGTGTTATCACTACTACTGTTGGTGGCCCTAGTGTTGGTGACATCTGCCGGCCCCAACCCCCCGATTCCATGGTGCAAATTGTGGTCACCTTCACCATCGCTGGAATCGTCACTGGAGTCGCCAGTGAATGGAATGGACCGGATCTGACTGGCTCGCTACAAATATATATAGATGGTCATTTGTCATGGCATCAATGCAGTGTTCCCAACAGAATTAACTCATCATACAAATGTGTTTGATTTCCATGCCTGACTCTGCCATATGAAGTTATAACTAGCATTTTAATATTTGCTGATGCACTGGGAGTTGTTTTATAATCTCCCTCCAAGAAAATATGTTTAAATCTCTTCATTCCTGCCCTTCTTGTTTGAAATGATAAAATACAACTTTCAACCTTAGCAGTTATTATAGTAAAATAGTCTGCCAAATAAATATTATTGTAAACAATAAAACTTGTCTGTGTCCAAAACCTACCTGATTGAATTGTAATTTGTTGCTAAAAGTAAACACACAGAAGGATGGTTGTCAAGGAACACTTGTGTTCCTGAGGTTATGATGAGCAACTTTAAATATAAATAGATTGGAGTACCTATAAAGCATTGATATGATAGCCTTGCACATACACAGAGCCCTGCTTTTATGGTGAATAAAAAAGCCCAATTTCGTTTTTAAGTTTCCCAAAAGCGGTGAATAAGCGGTGAATTACAAAAATTCTATATTTGCGACGAAATTATCGAATTAAGACAAAAGCGTTAAAAAAGTGGTTTTTACCAAACTTTCGTGATTAAGGTGACTTTGTTGGGTTAAAACTAGACTTCCAGGACAATGCTTGAAACAGGTAAACTAAACATATTGAAGTGAAAACCAAAAATTACATTTTGTTTGGAAAAAACGGTAAAAAAACACTAGTCTGCAAAAAAATGTGCTGTCAACTTATTAAAAAAAGTAAGATTTAGCGGCAGCTGGTCCGGGAAAAGTATGTACAAGTCACAAAGACAAAATATTACACAAAAATCATCTTGTTACTTCACAAAAATTGTGACTATATTTTTAAATCTCAATTTAGGCTANTAAACTATACCTAGAAAAATATCGTTCTGAATCTGCATTTGAAATCGGCAGCCACAACGCTTGCAAACACTTTGTTGCGAAGTCACTGAACATACTGTCTGTCTTCAGCCCTAGCAGCACATTCTCAATTTTTAAACTTTCAATGCCATCACTCTGTTCCATCAAAACTTTCAATTTCCAAAATATTAGCGCAAATGCCAAAAATCGCGGACATCGTTTAAAATCGCGAATATCGCGCTAAAACGCCGATTTCGCGAATTATCGCGACAATTCTGAACATATATTTGCAATCAGGGTAACCTGAAATGTTAATCGCGATCTCCACAAACGCAGGGCTATGCACATACAAATAGGTAACCATATTTTTGTTATAAATATTCAAAACAATTGAGTAGCAATATTTGAGACAGATAAATACATTTAGGCCTAACCAATATTTTGATAAGTTTTTTAATCCAAGGGTACAATTAATTAAAATAATTGAGAGGTTTTGAGTATATCAATTAATTTGAAAAGCAGGTAATTTGAGTGGTACTGGTATTTACCAAAATTAGTATCTTTGATTGTAAAAACTACCTGAAATAGCAATCTACATCTATGGTTTTTTACTTTCTCGGTATCTTACGGGTAGAGAAAGTATTGTGATTGTCAAAAAAATCAAAATCGAGATGTTGATGAATGTTGCCGTTTCATGAATCCCTGAATCCAAAAAAGTGGTTTATGAATTTTTGTCTGTCTGTCTGTCTGTACCTCGGACTCAAGACTAAGCTATTTTATCGATCAGGCTAAAACTTGGTATCTAGGGTTTACATAGGGCTGCCCCATGGATTTTTGGAATTGGAAATCTAACCCTAAAATGAAGGGTAGTTTACTGAAGGGCAAAAATAGAAAAATTATATTTTCTCAAAATTGGATTTAACGATGTTGATTAAATTTCATTTCCTAACATTTAGACATATTCCAAACAAAATGGCTACTCTCAATATTTCGGCAAAATGACTTTAAGGGTTCTGGTCTGATGTGTAAATTCTTATTTTTGTTCATATCTCCAAAACTGTTTGAAATATGAAATTACTTATCATTGATATTATGTAGGGCTATTTATAATACAAATAATTTATTCAAAGCATATTTTTATAAAACCAATAACTTTCAAGCTATACGCAAATATATATATATATATATATATATATAACTTTTCGAACACTAAAGGTAAAGTATCATGACCGTAATAAAATCTTACCTTAAATGTTAAATGATGTCGACATCTCATGACCCCCCAAACCCTAAAAATAGTTTTTTGCAATACCGTCTGACTGTGTGTGTGCGATTAACCCTAAATTTAAGAGTAGATTAATAAAAAGCGAAAAGAGAAAAAATCAATTTTCTCAAAATTGGCTCAAACGAGTTTGATTAAAATTCGTATCTAGGCGTTGATTAAGATTATAAATAAAATGGATATTTTCATTTTCCTATGAAAATGACTATTAGGGTACTTTACAGAAGCGGAAATTTCCTTATCTCTGCAACTATTTGAGATACTAAATAACTTATCATTGCAAAATTGTAGTACTATTAAAAATAAAAACAAATGTTGCCACCAACCAGAGAAGATGTGATACTTACTGCAAGAAAGATTGTTTCTTTGCGCTGTTAAGAGGATCTGCCAATGCACATAGTTAAAACTCACCCCCTTGACAGTAGCATAGACAGGAACACTGATGTCACAATAGCCCGCAGACGAGTGTCCATGTGCCCCTGCACTCCGACCATTGTTGTTGGCACTGTCTGCCTGCTGTTGAGGACCGGCCACCTGAAGTCCGTCAGCCGCTACTTGATAGATCCTCGACTCCCAGGAAGGAAATCTGTGGAGGGGAGGGGTGGGTGGACGGCCGGAACAGCAAGCCCCGTCACTGCCGCTGTTTGTACTGCTAGTGCTGCCACCTGTACAATAAACACCAATACTCTTTTATGAGCTATAATTGAAAGTTTAATGTTCAAAGAATTATCAATAAAAAATGGGGTGGGGCTGTGTCATGGACACGGCCATGTGTTGTACGTGAATATGTTTATGTAACGGGTTATATTTTTTAAATAAAATATTTTTATTTATGCATTTAGGATAAAAGCAAGGAAACAAATAATTATTGTATTAAAACCTAGACGAACATTGTAGCTTCTCCAAGTCAAAAGTTATACTAATTGCAAATCTCGATACGCAGCAAAATAACCTCAAAATGGCGGCGCTTCCCCCTCCACCGCACGCGATGCGTCACTGTTCTCGCTTATCGTAATGAATTCTTTGATCCTTTAGCTATCCAGTGGTATAATTTAATTTTGGATGTAGAGGAAAGATTCGAAACTACAACACCAAACTGTATCCCTCGATTTTGTTATCATTAGGTTTTTTGGATTGCCCCCGTATGGTAGCAAATTTAAAGACGTATTCACGGCAAAAAATATTTAATTACTAGGGAAAAGGTGTCAAAATATACAGCACTTAACAGACTTAAATATTAAATGGTCTTATTGCAATAGATTAAATGTGTACGGTTAGAAGGAGCTTTATCAAATTATTTTATCCACACCAGTGATCAAACATTTTGTCTGGGTGCATGTGGGTTTGTTTTCCATATTCTACTTATCGCCGAGGTCCCCCCCTACCCCCCCTCCTACCTCTATACTAGTGTGAGTGCACTAAATAACCTTCCTCGTCCCTACACCCCTTACCATGTGACACTTCTCTGTGGTTGTTGGTGGTGTGGAGCCAGGGGGTTCTTTCTCTGCTAGGGGTGTAGATCTCTGCATAGTCGTGTATCGTCTCATCCCCGGTAGGTATCGTGGGAGTTGGGCCCGCCGTCAAAGAGGTTGGCAGTAGTGCCAAACTTTCCACAGCAGCTTGAAGGTCTTGGGTTAGAAGTGTTGTTGGGTCCATTCCTAGATCACATTTCATCGTTAACTCAATATTACAGTTCGTTGTTTTGATTTAGAATATGAAAGCTATTTGGGGCGTAATTTTTATAAACTGTGAAGATAATTATTATTTGTTCTGAAATTATAGATTGGCCTGCAACTGATATTAATCGTTTAATATTTAGTTAGAAAATATTATTTCATTTCATTTATTTATTTAAAATGCACTTTCTAAACATAAACACATATCAGCACACAAGAATTTCTATGAGCGGGAGCGAAAGGATCTACCAATTTTACCGGGAACGGTATTTTTACATACCTCCTAGGGTTCTTTTATATACCACAATCAACCACAATCAACATGGGATCAATGACTTTACTTTCCCTCCAAAGGAAGTTGTGCTACATATTTTTACTGATCAAGAAAAATCTGTCGACCACAGGTGGGTTTGAATCCACGAACATCGGGTCCTGAGGCGAGCACTTTACCCCAAACCACCGAGTTTAACAAGAACATATTAAAGTAATAATTAACTATGTAGTGTTTTAGTATTAAAAGTCAAAATAAACCAATAAATGAGGGATCTAAGACAATCAAGTAATACTGTTGACTGTTATACCTATTCGTGGTGGCACAGTGGGTGGTAGACTGGGCCTGCAAGAGTTACGCAGGGCCCTAATTCTCTCCCTCCTCTCTCCTGCCACAGTGTCCAGCGAGCCACCGCTGTCCGAGCACAACCTGACAAACATCAACAAAATACAATATCCACTGTGTATCATTTCATTATTCATTTGTTTGCCATATTACGGAAAATTATCACAGGACCCTATGGTGGCAAAGTGTCCAATGAGAAGTTGAGATAATATCTACCCAAGGCAACAACAACACAAAATAAAATTAATCTCCCCCTTACCCCCCAAAAGTAAAAAGTAAAAATTAATGGCTGAGTTTGTGGATTCATAGTAAGATAAAAATTTGGAAGTGTTATCGTTCTAATCCTGTTTAGTTTGATTTAACTATGAAAGTGGAAAGAAAATCTATGAACTGTCTCAAACACCGCTCAACTATGTGAAATAGAGATAAACTCAATATTTTCTTTATGATGTCATATATTTAGGTCTAGCATTAGCCAAACACAATAGGGATAGACATACAATTATGTTTATGAAATAAACTATGATGATGAGTTCGGAAAAATATTTGTTTGATTTTTAATTTTTTACTGCATTCCTATTGACTTAATTTAGGGATAAATCTGCTAATTATTTTACTGCAACATGATTTTGGAGACACCCCTTCACCAGGGTTTAGTTAATTAGTCAGTTAGGTTTAAGTATGTCCACTGGTTCCACACCCTCATACTCACTATCATCATCACCTCATCTCATCGGGACATGGAATGAGCCTCCATGGAAAGGATGTACGATTAGTACATTTGGGCGTCCCTTGTGCAACCGTACTTTAGTACTGGCTAATCTTTCCAAAAACAGGGCTATGAATGATGTAGCCCAAACGCATATTTATTATTATTATTATAATTATAATAATAATTATAATCATCGTCATCGTCATCGTCATTAATATTATTATTAATATTATTATTATTATTATTATTATTATTATTATTATTATTATTATTATAAATAAAAGTAAATTGAAAGAAGATAGTGTGAATGTGTTGTAATGGTCAGTAAAATTCAAATAAAGACCATACATGCTGTAACTTTGATCAAATTTAATTCAAAGAATGTTGATGTGTTATAAATGTATGTCTCATAATTTGCTATGTTTTCTACAGTGTGCATGTTTTACTTAAGTTCAGTACACATTCAATCGCTAAAACTAAACAAAATGTATGATTAAAGCTTTTTAAATTTTACTAAACCTAATTAAACTTGTTAACATGATACATCTTCGATGTATAAAGGTGATTTTTTTTTTTAAAGCCTTGTTTTATTAAAAACAAAAGTCACTCATTCTTTCAAATTGCCTCTCGCAAGTCACGCAACAACATGAAAATTGAACTATATAAAAATGTAATTGTATTTTTACCTGAGTGACGCTGATGCAGATGAAAGGGGTCTTGTAGGAAGCTCAGGAGGAGGAAGGGCTAGAGAGTCGTCGCTGGTTGTCGTAGCTTCGAGGCTAAGACTTGCACGCGATGAGCCCTACAAATACACACATCACAACATGAGACATTACACAATACAACAAAGTGTACTACTTTTAGATGAGTCCCCATGATTCTTATGTTGTCTTTTGTGTATGTTTTTCCCGCCGCGTCTTAGTACCTATTCGGGTCATATGCCTACATTAAGCTACTGAATTAAAGATGGGAGTAGGTAGAATTTGAGAGTAAATATACCCACATTTACACTAAAGGCGAGTAGGTAAACATTTAGGGAAAACCACCTAAATTACACCCGACTGGGATTCGATCAGTCACCAGCAATCCAGTTTAAGGCCAGGGTGCCGCACTTGGCCATGCGACCACTGATGTGAGTGATACCTATTTACTTTGTTGGTGTCATTTTCTATCCTTTATTTAAGGGAGCAACTGACTGATCTTTATTGTGTTAAGTATAAAAGATAAGTAGAGAAATAAATATAGTTCTATATTGTAGCTCCAAGAAATACTTTATAAAGGTATCACTTATGAGTTTGATGTATGTTATTTTCCTGTGGATTATTATTTTCATTTTATTTTTCATTGCATAATGTCAAGATATATCACAAAGGACATGACCAAAGAAGTGAAATTATCATATTATTTTTGGCTGTTTATGTCTGCACCACAGCTAACAATCTTTCTGAGATATATGCATTTAATAATCCTAATGGGGGTAAGGGTGATAATAAGAGAGTGGGAAGCCATTTAAAGAAATTACCATTCTCACATCCCAGTCAACGGCAAACCAGACCAGAAAATCATAATGCCTTAGTCTGTGAGCTACATTATACCATATTGTTTGGTCATTTACTAAACATTTCCTCCACATTGCACTTCACCCCTTATGTCTTATTTATGTCATACTAATGTCAAATACTATTCTGGTAAATACAAGGTGTAACTTACTCCAGTACTGGAGCGATCCTTTAGCCCTATTTGGCTGTGGGCCAAGTGGTTCCTCAGCAGCTCCAGTTGTGCGTTACACTTCTGGTTCTGTTCCCGCAAGTGCTGGTTCTGTTCTTCGAGCTACATAAACAATTTGAATTACAATTATAATATCAAGATAAACAAATGCAATCTTTCCAAACAACCTACAAACTACCTTAATCAGGACAGTAACACCAAATTCCAAACCACTGCGCAAGGAATTTCAGTTTGATTGTCGATATCAGGTTTACATATTATTTTACATTTATTTACAAGATTTATAACAGATTTATGGTAGAGGAAGACTGAGACAGTATGGGCATGTAATGAGGATGGAAAAAGAGAGGATACCAAAGAAATTTTGGAAATTAAGTATTTAGGAAAAATATGTCACTGCTCTTGTCAAAACTACATGAATTATAGAAAAATCTTATAGTTAGGCTGTGTCATGCATGCTATTTTAATACTTATGTTGAAAGTTATTGCAAAAATATTTGAAAATTCCAATGAATTTTTATAATTTCTCTAACTTCACCGTGACTTTTCCCAGTCACGAAATATTTCATGACTTCCCGAGGTGTATATCAACCCTGGGTTATTTAACACTATTTCATGTAGACATATAAACACTACTAATCCATTAGTACCTAAGATAATGTGTGAACACCCCCTCACTAATATATATATATATATATATCAGACAATGTATAACATCCCACCTCTCTGAGTTTGTTAGTGACCCACTCCTTGATCTTAGCAGCCTTGGCCTCCACCTGCTTAGCGTCTTGGAGCCGCAGTTGCCTCTGTAACACAACCAGAGGCGGTGTTACAAGAACATTGATTCAATGGCTACAATCACCAGCATGTGTGTGAATAAACACTCAGCATCAAGCCAGAGCCAAGCACATCAGTCCAACACACTGGAGCTGTGCCATAAAAGGATTTTAGCAGGAAGAAACGTTTGTAAAATACAAACATATTTAGAATTAAATAGCCAAAGCTATTATTTATGCTATTAGTGGGAATTATACCATCTAGATATCATATTCTGGAAATTGAAAAATGACACCTGGACACGTGAATCGAACCCTGGACCTTTGACTTAGTACGCCAATGCTCTAACCACTGAGCTATTCAGGATTCGTCCCGTGCTCAGGGTCATTAGAGCATTGGCGTACTAAGACAAAGGTCCCGGGTTCGATTCCCGTGTCCAGGTGTCATTTTTCAATTTTCAAAACAAGCATATTTGCTATCAACATTGATAACATTTTACTATACTATTAGTGTCATTTTATAGCTATTAGCAATATCTATTAAAAGTGGCAGATGCATTTTATGATTTGACGTATTAATATGTGAAAGTAGATCTCTTTTAGATGGATTAAATAGATAAGCTATTAGTTTTTCTAGTTACGGTTATAGCCTCATCTAAATATCACATCCTTTTAATTGAAAAATGACACCTGGAAACGGGAAGATTCCTGGATAGCTCAGCGGTTATAACTTTGACGTAATAAGCCAAAAGTCCCGGGTTCGATTCCAGTGTCCAAGTGTCATTTTTAAATTTAAAGAATATCTCTTTTAGCTGCCATATAACGTAAGACTCTTCCTAAGAAAATGGAAATGCAGCTGTGCTGTTAAACAATTTGTATTGTGGCGCATTTATTTGTAATCTTCTATCAAAATGAATTTAATTCAATAATGCACCAATGTAAAGTGTTGTGAGAAAGTGAAAAGAATCAAATGGTTTTTAGTAGCTACCATTTGAAAGATCTACATAGCCCAGCTGTAAGTGAAATCAAGAAATGTGAGCTGTGAGAAACACCTTCTCCCAGGTGGTGTGGATACACACCTGCTCCTCCACTTGCGTCTCGAGCTTGTTGATAACCGTTTCCTTGACGGTAGAGCTCATGTGAGGGCTAACGTCGCCAGGAGTGTGTTCTGTCTGCACCAGCCTCTGCTCCATCATCCGCACCTGGAACAGTCAAATGGTACCACGAGTTAACACAACCTTCCTGGGTGAACAGTCAAATGGTACTATGTGTTAACACAACCTTCCTGGGTGAAAAATCAAATGATACCATGAGTTAACACAACCTTCCTGGGTGAACAGTCAAATGGTACCAGGAGTTAACACAACCTTCCTGGGTGAACAGTCAAATGGTACGAGTTAACACAACCTTCCTGGGTGAACAGTCAAATGGTACCACAAGTTAACACAACCTTCCTTGGTGAAGAGTCAAATGGTACCAGGAGTTAACAGAACCTTCCTGGGTGAACAGTCAAATGGTATCACGAATTAAAACAACTTTCCTGGGTTTATTTCTTGTCACTGTGACATGAGTTAACACAACTTTCCTGGGTTGATTTCTTGTCACCGTGACTCGCTACCTGCTCGGCCCCGTGGTGTAGAGGTCAGTGCAACTGGCTACGAGCCTAGGCGTCCCGGGTTCGACTCCCAGTTGGTACCTCGGGTATTTTTCCCTTAAGGGGAATGACCCCAACGGTCACCTGGGCTTGGATCGTTGAGCTTAAGTTAGGTTTAAGGCTCCCAACGGCCCACACCTCCATATTCACTATCATCCCATCATCTCATTACGGGTACGACGTGTAGACAACCTCCTATTGCAACCAGAGCGACTAATAGTCTACATACAGGGGACAGAACTGGGTGTCATGTCTCTAGAGGTCATATATTCCATACGATATAAAACAAACTGTTCAGGCTATTCGCAAACCTTCCTGTTGTAAGACGATAGTGCCAATATAGCCGAGAGAGAATGTAGACAAAATTTCCCTTTGACCATACAGTAAATTTAGATCCATATGTGAAATAGACATAAAAGTGTAACATACTGTACACTTGTTTAAAGTAAATGGGACAAAATGATTCCGAATAGGTAGAGGCAAATTAAAACATATTTGTGGGATAATTGTTTTGTTTACTCCAGAAATTACTGTGCCATTTCAGTTGACTTGTCGTACAGTTCCATTATCACGTGAATTACTAAATGGCTAGTTAATTATAAAAAATAGCACATCAAATATTAAATGAACTGTTGAATGAAGTACTTTTTTTTAGCATCGCGTCTTACTACCCGTTCGGGTTATACACTTATGTACTAATTACGCTAATGGTTTTATGGATTAGGGAGGTTATATTTATAGGAAGTGTACCCGCATTTGCGTGGAGGAGGAGTGGAAAATCATTTTGTGAAAACCACCCTCATTACACCCGACCTAGATTCGAGCCTCGACCCACCCGTGATCGCCAGCCTAGTCTATTGCAAGAGTAGCGCGTTATACCACATGACCACCGAAGCGAGTAGTGGAATACTAAAAGGCTAAGTAATTATAAAACAAGGAAAAAAATAATACACAATATATTATATAAACTGGGTTTTCCACTCTCCCTCCACGCAAATGCGGGTCCCCTTCCTCTAAATTCAACCTTCCCAATTCCTAATCCATTAGTGTAATTAGTACTTAAGCGTATAACCCGAACGGTTAGTAAATAATAATATTAATAATATTAAATAAATGGTATGGTGCACCACACAGACTTTCTCTCTCCTTTGTCTTTGTTTGGGGAACAGGGGGTTACAAAATAATGAAATAAAAAAGATTAATATTGGGTCCACAAGGGTCAACACTTCGTATTAAAATTTCGATTT
>CABFWB010003881.1:38178-69524 GCA_902151455.1 Timema bartmani | reverse complement strand
CATAAAAACTCGCGAATGCGCTGGTTTATTTTGTCTGTGCGTTGCGCACCTGCTTTCCATACAGACTCTCAACTATTCCCCTCAGTCCGCCATCTTGCCCCCCTCCCCCCTCACTTTTTTTCCGCTCGTTTTAATGGTGGCTCCATGTTACTGACCTTTCCCAACTTGCCATACGTTGAGTAAGGTTAGGCTTTGTTAGGTTAGTTTTGTTTGTCTCGTCTGGGCTGGCGCCGAGCCCAGCCTGGCCCTTAATGAAGGTACAGTCAGGTCAAATACAGTGGTAGAGTACACTCTTTGTCACTTTGAGGCTGGTAAAAATATGTTCAATAACAATATATACCCATCGGTGGTCACGTAGGTTAAGGCGTCAACATAGTCTGGTCTGGTTTTCTGGCGACATAGGGTAAAAAGATCTGTTTCCGAAAGCCGGCTGGATGTACCAAGGTTGTTTTTTTTCTCTAAATAGGTATCCAATCTACCCTCACGCAAATCCGCGTACATTTCCTATGAGAATAAACCTTCCTCCTCACTAATCTATCGGTGCGGATATGCGGATGGTCCGGGGGTTATTCAGACGTGGCGCACAAAAGAATCAAAGTAAGCAACGTCCTATGAATTGTGAGTTCCACATCACTCACAAGTCCTCTTGATATTCTGGCCAACAGTTGACCTTTACAGTATTTGTTTTGGGAACTTTGTTGCAAAGATTAGTAAAATCAAGTCCTAATTGTTTCAAAGTTTATCTACTGTATAATTTAATTTTTTTACGTCTACATCTTTGAGTAAATGTTATCCAAACGGATATAATTTGTTTTAGAGGGCAGAAACACGTCCAAGAATATTATGAGCATATTTATGTGTACGTTTAATGTCTTAACATTCGTCCAGCCTAACCGCACTATTGGATAGAAAAGAGGTAGGATTCAAAGGAAGGGTACCCACATTTGTGTGAAAAGAGATGAAACATAATTCAGGAAAAAACTTTGTTATTACTTCCTGCCGGGGGTAGAGCTCTGACTTTTTCGTTAGCTCGTGCTCGTGGAGGGGGTGTTAATGCGTTAATCCAGGGCTGGTCTTAAGATCTTCGCCGCCCTGTAGGTGCCTTTTCCTTCCATCAGAGTAGAAAAAAAAAATTTGCAAAGTTTCTAAAGTGACGGTGATTTATATAAAGCTTTTTTTTTTCTTTTTCTTTTTTTAGATTTGTATTAATACGGCGAACATTCTCATAGAATTTTATCGCGTGCCCCCAAATTTCAGAAGGAGAAGAAAGTGTTACTTTTTTTAGAATCAAAACAATCAGGTGATTTCAAAATCAAAGCGAGATATGAAATAAAAGCAAGCGAAATAAATTTGTTCTTCTGGAAAAAAATCTACAAATATGCTTTCTTGTCGATATTTAACGTTGCTTCTAAAATCTGTGCAAAAATATGAAAAGGATTAATAAAATACTGACATTGTTGATAAAAGTGACCTTATTCATTTACAGGAAAACCACCCCGATTTGAGAGTTTTTACCTCTTTTTACTTTTTCTTGACCCCTCGGAGAGAGAAATACGGTGACTTTCAAAAATGTTACGTATTAGGCTAAAACTTGGTATATGGTTCCATAGGGTTTAGATACGAAATAGATTTTCATAGTAAATTTGTATAGCTATTAAAATTTAGAATCTTTGTTGAAACATATTTTTATAAACCCAATAGTTTATGAGCTATAAGCAAATATATATTTTTATGGAGGTTTTTGAGATAAGAAATTGATTGTTATGCTCTTTGGTGTACATAGATTTTCTCAACGTGTCTGTAACAGTGTATACTATTTCATTAATGCTCTTTGGTAGAGTGTTTCTGCAACTATGTATATTATTCGTTTCACGAACCTTAAGAGATTCAAATTAAATGTCTAAGAGGGAGAGAAATTATGTACGATGCACCGTACAATATATGTTTGATACTAGAGTATATCTCAATTAGTTTTAAAAATATATTTTACATCCCCACCTCCCAACTTAACTCTCTGTTGCCTATATCCCCGCCTCCCAACTTAGCTCTCGTTGCCTATATCCCCGCCTCCCAACTTAGCTCTCGTTGCCTACATCCCCACCTCCCAACTTAACTCTTGTTGCCTACATCACCACCTCCCAACTTGACTCTTGTTGCCTATATCCCCGCCTCCCAACTTAGCTCTCGTTGCCTACATCACCACCTCCCAACTTAGCTCTCGTTGCCTACATCCCCACCTCCCAACTTAACTCTTGTTGCCTACATCACCACCTCCCAACTTAACTCTTGTTGCCTATATCCCCGCCTCCCAACTTAGCTCTCGTTGCCTACATCACCACCTCCCAACTTAACTCTCGTTGCCTACATCACCACCTCCCAACTTAACTCTTGTTGCCTACATTCCCACCTCCCAACTTAAAGGTTTCCCCTCTTGTTCCTTCTCCATGAATGAACCAGACCAGGTCACTATTTTGACCTAATTATTATTTTGGTGATGGTTTGGTCTTCTAAAGTGCTGTACTTGAATTGTGTAACAAGAATGTTCTTGTTGATAATAGTGGCATCTATACTATACGGATCCATGGGTGGGTGTAGTTTAGATACTGGAGAGTCCAGTTCCAGCCACATTTACGTTGGACGGAGCTTTAGACTATACCCCAACAATGGCACGAGAGTTGCTAAGTGACAGCTAAAATAAGTTATCATGTGTCCATTCGCCAAACTACATGACCTGCATGACCATAATTATGTTCTGTTGTTACTTTTGGCAGTCAAAATTTTCGTATAAATCAAAAAGTGTTTTTATTATCTTTTTCTTACAACTGTTTTTACATTGTTGACACACGAAATTAAGAAAATAACCCATTGAATGTTTCTTTTTGTGGAAGCAGTGTCTGTGGTTCGATTAAAAAATTATTTACAAATGAGAGCTTCTAAAATGTCATGTTCTATTTTTAAATTAAGATGGAAAACCAGCTGAAACAAAGGTGGTTGATGACGTCATACAACTGTCTTCGGTTGTGTTCATGCGCTGTTTTATTTTGAAACGAATATTTTGTATAGATCTCTCTCTCTCTCCTAAGTTAGAAAACATTTATTTATTCTGGTGACCAGTTATGACAAGATGCAAGTGTTAATAATATAATACTTTTAATTAATTATTTAATGTACTATAATAGCTCTTGTTGCCACAACCACACAACATAAAAATAATATTTTTACAAATATATTTTGTTTTTTAAATATGTTAAGAAAATAGTTGGCTGCCTTGGTGTGAACCAGGTTTGCCTGGAATAAAAGTTTAAAAAATATTGGAATGGTTCTCATTTGTTTACCTTTACTGTTGTAATTTAAATATAGTTTATTCTTTGAGTATATAATTCTATCCATCTAATAAATATTTCTATTTTACTTTGATTTAAATAATATTCTACGTATCTCTCTATCCCTTGTGCGACGTTAGCAGTCTTTGTTTAAGATCCAGTACTTTTCCAAGATGCGTAGAATGGTCTAGAATTCTGTTTGTGAAAGAAACTTCGTAGAATGCTCGGAATATTCGAGAACGTTGTAGCTGATTAAACCCACCCTTTCCTTGTGCAACAATGCTGGACAAGGGAAGGCTAAGCGTCGTCTGCAAGTAGCCAATGTCACATGTGGTTGTACACAACAACGTTCGCGCGTGAATACGTAATTAACTGGTGTAATTAATTTGGCAGCTACGGAATTACAATAAAGAGAGATCATTTATTGAAATGTTTCATTTATAGCTTAAAATTAGATTCATAAGTGCACGATCCGTCAATTAATCGCTTCTTTCCACGGGACATGAACTAATTTAACATTATAATTCAGCCGCCACTACGTGGAGCCAGATGATACATTTAATTGTTGTACTATAATATAATGCCGCCCTGCCCGGGGCAGTAACGTAACAATATAGCGCCCTCCGTGTGGAGCGTTAAGTAATATTTATATGCATTATATTTTATATTTATAAATATTTATATATATTTATGTATATAACTATTTTATTAATATAGATATTTATATAGATAGATACATAGATAGATATGTATACTTTTATTCAGGGTAAAATAAATTGAACAAATGAATCTTTGCTAAAAAAAATGCAGGGTATAATAAATTTAACAAATGAATCTTTGCTAAGATAAATTAAATATATACATTTTTTTTACCAAATATGCATTTGTTATATTTATTATACCCTGAATAAAAGTATTATAAATCCTGGGAGCTGAAGGAGGAGGATTGGGCCCAGTGGCACTGACAAAATGAATGAACCTGTCGTGAGATGGTTACAATAATCATTAGTAATTCCTTCATTGTTGACACTACCTGCAATATCCTGCATGCAGACAGTGAGAATACTGATGAGGTCTTTAAAAAAAATTGCGTGAGGGTATGGGAAGTGGGATTTTAGAAGGAGACCCCTTTACACTCCAAACGCAAACTGCAAAAAAAACATTATGATATATTTAGGAAGAAGGTTTTATTGCAGTTAAAAATGTACTAAAACAATATGTATATATTCTACAAGCTGTCAAGCCTAGCCGTTTCTTACGAGGTGTGACACCCTTCTACCTAAAGATGTGTACTTGCGTTTTAGTTTAAATACAAGATGTCATTTTTGAGTTTTGAAATACTTAAACGCTGAATTGAGTGATTTAGTATATTCAGAATGTATCTGCTTAATTCAATTTCGGTTAACTCGTTATGCATCTAATAAGTTTGTATTTTTAAAGTAAAATTGAGTTGATGAATACATATAATGTTCTTTAAATTTTACATTCTTATTCCTTACGCTCCTGTCCTTCGCCCTACACTGCCTCTGGCCGCTTATTCCACGTAGAATTCCGTGTTATACACAGCCAAAGGAACTGTGGTGCGAATAACTTCCCGGTTAAATTAGTAGCCTTTTTCGCTCTCGCTCATAGAAATTCTCATGTACTGAAATAATCAGTCAGTTCAAAAAGTACACATTAAATACCTCAAATAAATAAAATAATACATGATGTAGGTCTTTGTTTCTGCAATTCGAAGCATTTCAGTTTGAGCTGGCTAACCACACAGTTCGTACTCAGGGCCGTAACTAGAGGCTTTGGGGCCCCGAGGCAACAGATTATAATGTTTTATTTTTTTTTCCTTCCAACCTCTAAATTCTACATTCCCGCCTTTTAATAAGTCTTGTTGATATTTGTGGTTAGTTATAGGATGTTTTTGTTCAGGTGAACTTAATACTGAATTTAATATAAAATAATGCAATATAGCTAAGGTAAGCGGTGGCCTAAAGGTAAAATATGTATAAAGTTAAATTGCAAATTATTCTTTACAATTACACTGAGCCAATGCAACCACATACTAAATACAATAGTATTACAATACATTTTGAAAAACAACTAGAGTTAAATATATTGAGACGATATGCGTTTGATTAAAGCTTTGGTCTGCTTTCGTTTGAAATTTGTAAAATGTCCTCCTCGCTCGGGGGCCCTGGGGCACTGCCCCGCTGGTAGTTACGGCCCTGGTCGTACTCGGAGGCCGCGAAACCCGCATATTATGTTTTTAATTTAATCATTGGTTAACAGGAATATCTGATTTTATGATGTGTTTTTAAAAATAGAACAATATTAATTTGGTTTGGATAACATTGAATTTATAGACATAATTATCTAGCACACGCCACACTATCGCTCCACTCAGCCGTGCCAATGATACTGCTAGCGGCGCGTAGCGGAGTCTAGAGCAACTATCAAGAAAGTTTCTTTGTGATCCGTTTCAAATAAACTCTTACACCAAGCGAACAGCGGTGTAGTTATTAATATTATTTTTAGGTTGCAGGCTTTGTTTCTAGAGCGCAGCACACGACCCAAATATAATTTGTGCTCTTGCACATTTTATATATTTTTTAAACTATTAACTCGCTAATGGAAGCTTTAAACTTCTGTCAATTAAGTCATATTACATTTTTAAGGGATCGGTTAAAATAAAGAGCACTAGAAATACACAGAAATTAAAAATAATAAGGTTTGACGAGTGTGGATTTATTTATTTTTCTCTTTGTATGAACTTTAATACATCCCATCATTTAAATGCATCGTATTATATTGGATATGTTTTAACCAATTTTTTTATCAAACAAAGCGAATAATGTATATGTCATTCTATGTGCTTCCTGTTTTTATGTACTAAAATTGATTTTCAAATAAATAAATGCCTTACAGACAAACAAACAAACAAATAATGTATTTAACCCGCCTCGGTGGCGTAGTTAGCTAACGCGCTATTCGTGTTGAGCTTGACTGTCGAGGACGGAGAGATCGAGGTTCGAATCTCGGTCGGGTGAACTGGGGGGGATTTTTCCTAAATGGTTTTCCACTCTCCCTCCATTCAAATGCTGGTTAACTTCCTCTATATTCAACCTTCCTAATTCCTAACCCACTACCGTAAATAGTACCCGAACGGATTGGTAAGACGCGGTGCTAAATTTAAAAAAAAAATATTTGTATGTCAATACATTTTTCTGCGTTTTGTAGAATTACGCGAGCACTTTGTAAAATGTAAGTCAATGTTGCGCGTCGAGCACATGAAGAATGATAGTTACTGTGATTTCTAAAATGTTAGGCCTACTTTTGGTGAGTAAGCCAGTGCTCGCAAAGAAAAAAAATCAAAGGCATTCAAATTCAAATGTATAAAAACGTGTGTACCCCATATCTTATATATAATTTGATAAGCCCGTTTCCAGTAATAGAAAATATGAGGAAATGACTGAACAGATTTTGACATACGACCACTCATTTTAGCGGTTAGGAGTCCAGGATATCGTGAAAAATAGTGGTTATCCATGAAAACCCGATTTTCACAGAAAATTTTCAGTTTTTCATTCTTTGTTTATTCACCATGGAAACCGTTATTCACTGTATGGCTATAAATTTCTAGATAAAATATATCTCTTTGGCTAAAAAAATACTATTCTGAAATATTCAAAATGATACCTGGACACGGGAATAGAACCCGGGACCTTTTGCTTCGTACTAAAAAGCATAAAATAATAGCTTCGGCTATTTGATTCTTGAAAAATAATAACTCAATCTTTAATTGTTGGTCCGAACACATCACAATTTTCTCTTTGGATACTTTGAGATTCATAAACTGGGGAAACATTAACTTTTTATTGGAATGTTGTTATCGTTAATTCGAATTTAAACCCAAAATAATGAGCATAATTCGAAAATTAAAAGGATAAGCTGTTAAGTTCGTGAAAATATTGTCAACGTTTTGTTTCGCGTATGACAAAATAATGTTTAAAAACAATTTTGTATGTATTATAATCACAAAAGCGATAAAATGATCTTGACTAAAAATAGTTAAAAATAGCCATTTTAACTATCTTAAGTATGAGTTTTGGTGTGGTTTTTTCTTTTCAAATAATGGTTTTCGATGTTCATTTTATCAAATAGTAACACAATACAAATACATAAATTAAGCGATGTTTTCATTTTAACGCTTAGTTTTGAGTAAATGATATTTAAAAGTAATGTTTTGTGTACCACATCTTTATTTTCACAATTTATCTCTTTCTCTCTCACTCTCTCTCTCTAGCTGACTCTCTCCTACGCTCTCACACACTCTCTCTCAACCTCTCTCCCTTCACACACACACACACACTCTATAACACACTTGCTCTCATTATAATATTCTCTCATTCTCTCTCTTACACTTTATCCCTCCTTCTCACTCACTATCTACCCTCACATACACTCTCTATGACACAATTTCTCTCACATTATCTTCATTACACTCTCTTAAACTCTCTCTCAAACGTTCTTTCTCTTGAACACTCTCTCACAAACGATCGCTCTCTCTCTCTAAAACTTTCTCTTTCCAAAATTACCTTTATCTCAAACTCTATCTCTCTCAAAATCTTTCTTAATCACTCTCTATCTCAATCTATCTCTCTTTCAAACTCACTCTCTCGCACTCTCTATCTCACTCTCACCTCTCTATTCCACTCTCACTCTCTATCTCAAACTCACTCTCTCGCTCAAAATCTTTCTCTTCCTCAAACTCCCTTTCTCTCAAACTCACTCTGTCAAACTCACTCTCTCAATTTATCTCCGACTCTATATCTCAAAAACTCTCTCTTAAACCCTCTTTCTAACTCTATAAATTTAATTTTCTCTCTCTAAACTAATCTTTCCCTCTCTAACCTTTTCTCTAAAACTCTCTTTCACACGCCCTCACAGTTTCTCTCGCTTTCACATAATATATCAGCAAAATTTTACAATCATTCTTTCTCACACACACACATTCACACACTTTATCACACATTCCCCCTCACATATTCACTTTCTCTCACCCACACGCTTTCCCTCTTCTCCCAGTATTTCTCTTTCTAGCACAAACACATACTTTCACTATCATCTGCTCACACTCACTCGAGCTCTCCTAATTGTTCATTCTCAGTCTCTCACACTCACTCGAGCTCTCCTAATTGTTCATTCTCAGTCTCTTACACTCACTCGAGCTCTCCTAATTGTTCATTCTCAGTCTCTTACACTCACTCGAGCTCTCCTAATTGTTCATTCTCAGTCTCTCACACTCACTCGAGCTCTCCCAATTGTTCATTCTCAGTCTCTCACACTCACTCGAGCTCTCCTAATTGTTCATTCTCAGTTTCTCACACTCACTCAAGCTCTCCTAATTGTTCATTCTCAGTCTCTCACACTCACTCGAGCTCTCCTAATTGTTCATTCTCAGTCTCTCACACTCACTCGAGCTCTCCCAATCGTTCATTCTCAGTCTCTCACACTCACTCGAGCTCTCCTAATTGTTCATTCTCAGTCTCTCACACTTACTCAAGCTCTCCTAATTGTTCATTCTCAGTCTCTCACACTCACTTCCTCACACCTCACACTCACTTTCTCACATTCACACTCGTTTTATCACACTCACACTCTCATTTTCACACCTACACAATCATACACTTAAACAATCACACACTCAAATACTTACACTCTCATTTTCACTATCATATATCTTATAAATAATTTGGCAAGCCCATTTCCGGTAATTGGAATTACGAGAAAATTATTAGGTCAATTTTGACAAACGATCCCTCATTTTTAAGGTTAGGGGTCCTGGATGTCGGAAAAAAATAAAAGTTTCCAACGAAAATCTGTTTTTCCCAGAAAATTTTCAGCTTTTTATTATTTGCTTGCATCACCATGGAAACCCTTATTTGTGCATGAGGTGACCTGGCGGTCTAGGGGTAAGGGGTCAGACTTCTGTGCTGGGGGTTCGGGGTTCAATCCTCGGTACCGGCACAGATTTATCTGATTGCCAAACCCTTCCTTCACCTCTGACAAGACGTGTATTTGTCCTCCATTTCATCTCACAATCACCCTACCATTACACATTAGCGTAAGTGTGTATAACCCGAACGGGTAGTAAGACGCAATGCTAATAATAATAAAAATAATAATAATAATAATAATAGTAATAATAATTTCAATTTCAATTTCCTTTATTATAGTGCTGGCCAACACTCGTAAGACCTATAACAGGCCAGCACTGAAAAGTACACAAGTACCTTACAAATACATATATTACATGAGAAAATAAGATAAACCAAAACAACTAAATAATGTTATATACTGATGAATAGTTACGAAAAAAAGAAAAAGTACAATAGTAATAATAATAATAAATGCATGGTTTTATACCTGTAAACTAGACATACTAAACAAACCAAACTAATGATAGTAGGCTAGAAATAATTTTATAATTCTGTTTGTATGAAAACTTTCCTTCTACTTTATTTTTGAATATTTATCTCTGATCACAAAATGGCTGTTGAAATAGCTGTTCCTAGCACATATTTTACCTATATATTTTAATAATCGAGGGAATCAATTCCTTAGACTGGGGAAACATTTATGGTTATTGGAATGTTGTTATAGTTAACTCACATTTAAATCAAAAATATTAATATCGTTCGCAAATTAAAGCGTTAAGTGGTTTATTTAGAGAAAATGCTCTCTCACACTCTCTTACACATACACACTCTCTCTCACACACACATATATTCTCTTTCCCACGCTATCACTTTCTTACACCCACTCTATCATACTCACTCTCATATTTACACATTTACTCTCATTCTCACTCTCACATTTTCTCTGATAAGCCCATTTCCGGTAAATGAAATTATGAGAAAACGGCTGAACCAATTTTGACAAACGGACACTCATTTTAAAGGCTAAGAATTCAGGATGTCGGCAAAATAAAAGCTTCCAAAGAGAACCCGATTTTCCTAGAAAATTTCTATCATTTCTTCTGTGCGCGCAGTGGCTCATCTGAACAATCATTCTTTGCTTACATCACCATGAAACCATGATTTGTGTATTATTTATATCGGTAAATAAAATATTTCTCTTTGGTTAAAAAATATTATAATTATATAATTATAATATTAATAAATATTAACAACAAATAGGTAAAGAGCTGGGAGAGGGGTCGTTTTAAAGTTCTAATCGTAGTGTGAATGAGGCTTTATTCTATAGAACATTTACAAGTGAAAAAAGTGTTGAATACATTTTAGCGCGATAATTTGCAGCCATCGCTGTAACGATCCACTAGTACAGTATAAATATATTACACACAACACAATATAGGTCTATACCGCACTATCAAAATAAAAGTTAAAATTGATGTCAAATCTTTTGAGATATTGGAAGGGTGCCTACATATTATTTATATTTTATACAATATATTCATAGGTTGTTTATATAAAGTTGAGATGTATATGCAGTACATGTTAAATATTTGTACTATCCGTACTTGAGATGCTACATATTTATAGTACCTATATTATTTTATGTGTAGTTTCCATTTTTAATACACTCTTCAAATATCTCAAAAAGTAAATCCAAACATTTTTTTATAGTATGATGTATATAATTAGTAACGCCACGTTAACTTTGATAGTTATATAGTGTGTTTTGTGTGTGAGAGTGCAAGAAAGAAATTGCCCTCAACTTTGCCCAAGTAAAGACGATATTATTATCATCATTATTATTGTTTTTAAATCGTCATTGTTGGGTGTTTTTTTTAAAAGGCGTTTAAAAATTATTTTGTCGGAATGGTGACGATGGAGGAAATCAAACATATTATACACCAGAAATGACGTAGAGTTTGGTTGAGATCCGTCAGTCAATTAAAAGGTTGAGACAAACACGCGATCTTATTGGTAGTTTCTACCTTACCTGGATCTTATCATTGATTAATAAAGGAATTAATTATTTATTTCGAAGCCTCTGTTCCCTACGTAGATCGAATTGAAACTAATTAGTAATTATGTCAGTGATATTAAGCCAATGTTAATATTAGACAGCAATGTTAATCTATTGATTCTCATCACGTGACTGTGCTGTGAACTGAATCTTGAACCCGAAGGGGGGGTAGCGTCCACCCGAGCGACTGGGGTGCTCCGTAATAGCGGTCTGAAATCAATTAGCAGCCCTAATTAACTATTGCTCGTCCTAATCAGCCAATTGGTCCATTAGAATCCCTCCACGAGGGTGTGATGACAAAAGGTCCTGGGGGGGATACGTAGCAGCACCCCTGAGGGCCACTTGTTTAATGGGG
Source organism: Timema bartmani (assembly GCA_902151455.1). Lineage (NCBI taxonomy): Eukaryota > Metazoa > Arthropoda > Insecta > Phasmatodea > Timematidae > Timema > Timema bartmani. The sequence goes on along the minus strand of CABFWB010003881.1, from coordinate 57,857 downwards.
GCTGTTGGTTTGATTCCAGGTTGGTTGCTCCTATAATATCTACGACAGTCAAATAGTACAACTGCAACACACACCAGAAACACGCCGACATTTGGGTACTTTTTAACCACGATTGATGGGTACATAGTGTCAACCAAATTTTAGGATAAGACAATGGCCTAAAATCGATGTTGATATAGGCTATATAGGCTACTTGTGATATGTATGAGTAGAAACATATTGTGAATGTGTGAAATGTCTGGAAAAAAAAGCCACTAATTACAATGAAAAAAAATGCTCTAATTACCTTCTTACGAAGATCCACCAACCACTCCAATAATTTCAGCATCAAGTTCCACTTGTAGCCCAACAAACCAAAAATATCTTTCTCCTCTGACAAACACTACTATAGTCATATAATAGTTTGTCATCAGTCAGAGTTGGGTTTACAAACTTACGTACAGTTTTAATGTTGGCCAACACTAATACCAGCCAAAGTCTCATGATGGTTGGTTTTTATACAAAGTTATATGTAAGGTAGCAATCTTACATTTATTGTATTATATATATGACCTGTAGAAGCATGACACCCCAGTCAATCGCTTGTATGTAGACTATTAGCAACTCTGTTAGTACACAGTACCCAGGGTACACCATAAGAGGATGTCTACACGTCATACCCTCAATGAGATGTGATGATAGTTATTAAGTTGTGGAACTGATGTGAGTCTTAACCTAGCTTAAGCCTAAGCAACCTAACCCTAGTAACCCTTGTGATAATTCCCCTTAAGGGAAAGATACCCAAGGTACCAGCCTGGAATCAATCCCAGGATCCTTAGACTCATAGACAGGCTCACTGACCTCCATACAACCGGGCCGGTTTCCAATATGGTGAATCTCAGGGATAGGAAACCTGCAGCCTTTAATTCCAGGATCATGCTGGGATCACGATCAACTTAAACTTAACTTAACGTAACTTAACGTAAAGAACCTCCTTGTGTGTTTAAATGGAAGCGATCACGATGCACTTAATTTAACGTTGACTTGCAGTTAACTTAACGTAAGAGATGTCCTGGGAGGTATTTTACTTTACTTTACGTTACTTGAAGGGTATCACGTGATCTAGCCAGCCAATCATAATGCGAGTGACGTCATCAGGGATATTTAGTAACTCATTTGTTGGTACTATGACCAATGTTTACTCTTTAGCGTAAGTTCTAGTGATCAGACATTGAAACAAAATAATTACACTAAAATAGGAAAGCTTAATTTATCCACAAAAAAATTGTATTCGATATTTATTATATCGATTGAAAACTATAAACATTCACAGATCATCACTTTAAACTAGTACAAGTCACAGATCATACTCGAGAATGAAGATGTTTGGCTCGAGTTGTTTGTTTTGTTTGTAGGCGTTTATTTTATTCTTAACATCTAAATTTTTTTTACATAAATGTTACGTTAAGTTACGTGAATCGTGATCACACATACGTTAAGTTAACGTCAAGTTGATCGTGATCCCGGCATAAGCCACATGTGGCATTTTGAGGTGTTCAATGAGGCCTTTTGGCATATCTGTCAATTATGTGTCTTAATCGTTTATAAATTATAGGGTGAACCTACCCTACTTCGTGATATTAAAGATCTCAACTTCAATATGAACAACATATTAAAAATAGTTTTAATATAAGTTTTTACAACCAAACCATTCGCCAATACGAGACATTCCTACCATCTGTTGGCAATAAATGTAACTCCGTGCAGAAGCCTTATACAACATCGTGGAAGCAATAATGTACTTTATCACAATATAAGGTCCATCACGTACGGAATATAGTCGGCTTACCCTACATCCTCAAACTCAAATTGTATTACTACAATATAATAAAATGAATTGTTTTGTTAACTGTTGATAAATTTGTGGAACTCCATTCTTGAATGATTTTCTATTAGCTTTTATAATCCTTATTACATGCTGATATGTATTTTAAGTATGCTTATACAATACATATCTACAATTGAAATAAAACTTGAACCGAGATCCATGGAGAACAATCTCTAGAAAAAAGCTGAAATAAAGAGCTTGTCAAATATTTTATGTATCTTTACTTTTTCTAGACCCCCCGTAAAGAAAATCAAGGTCGAGATTTTTTATAAATGTCGACCTTTCATGACCCCTGAAACCTAAAAAACTGTTATCGAAATCCTGTCTGTCTGTCTGTGTGTTTGTATCTCAGATTAGAGCCGAAACCATTTTACCGATCAGGTTAAAACTTGGTATCTAGGGCTCTCATAAGATCTCCCCGGGGAGTTTTTGGAATTAAATCTACAACCCTAAAATTAGGGGTAGCTTAATGAAGGGAAATAGAGATAAAATTGATTTTCTCAAATATCGCTCTAACAATTGAAGGGTTCACTGGAAAAGGAGGGGATGTCATATTATATAGTTTTCCAGAAAATGAGTTTTTAACATTCAATCTAATTCTACTACTTTAATTAATTTTATATCATAATGACATTTGCTTATCTTTTGTATTATTGTATTGTGCAACTTGTAAAACTATTTAATCTAAATTTAAAGCTATATTTCATTAAAAATAAATAAATATATTAAATAAACCCAATTTGTTTTAGGAAAAAAAGGGGGATGTCAATAAAAAGGGGGAATGTCAGAAAAGAGGCCTTTATAATCAATCACTAGTTTTGTTTATTAAAAACTAAGTATTGCTTAAAAACTTCACTGAAATAATAACATTTCCTTAGTAAAAACTAGTTTTTAAATAAACAAAAACTACTGAAATTCCAAAAACAGTCATAAACAAAAAAAAATTAATAAAAAAGATAGATAATCTAATGTGAGAACTTTTAAAGTCGTCCTTAATATAATCACGGTTTTCATATTTTTCTTCTTTATTAACTCTTCCGCTTCACGGCTTTTTGTATTTTAACCACATTTGGAAATACAATTTCATTTTTTTGCGATCTTTCTTCTTAGAGTTTTCTTCTGGAGCCATCTTTGGAAGCTGAGAATAAAATGCTTTGGCTTCCTCCCCACAGAACTTCTTTAGTTGTTGAAGGTCTTTGAAAGTTTCGTACGGAATCGGCAGGGCATCTGTTAAAAACAAAAGTGTGTAGTTTATGGCTACTATGAATTTTTCTATAAATATTTTCTTTAAGTTAGTTTAGGCTAGGTTAGGCTAGGTTAGGTTAGCTTAGTGTATGTTAGGCTGGGACTTACTGAGTCAAGAAAAACTACCACAAGAAAAAATATTTCATTTTCTTAATACCACATGTTTTAATTAATCCAATGATAATATTACTCACCTTGGTATGCAACCTCAGGATGGATAAATTCTCCCTGTCGTAGTTTGGGACCGTCTGATGGTGGAAGTGAACCTGGCTCATTGATCACGTGACCATCCCAGTCCCCATGGTATGTCAACCTGTATTGCAACATGCGTTGGTGTTTATTCAAAGCAATTAATTCTCTTACTGGCCTGGACTTAAATGGGTTTTTCTTGAAGTAGCGTTGGTCCAGATATTCAGTCCATTTACGAACCAACTGTCTGTCAACCTCAACTACACGAAAAGGTGATGGCTTTGCTCGAGCCACCTCAAATTCTTCAATCCACTCTGTAGGCAATTCAACCCACTCGTTTTGGTTAACACAAGCCATATTCCTTTCACACTCTAGGTATGAGTGCCCTCGGATTGGAAAGTTCATTTTAACCTTTTCCAATCGTTTAGTATGGTGAACAATGTAGTGAACAAACCGGAAAAGTGTCCAATTCTTGTTCTGCCCACACCACGAATCACAAAAAATGTCAAGTTCTTTTACTGCAGGGTCAAGCTGAACCATAACAAAATGAAAAAGAAAGGAAGACACTTCATCAGCTCCCTTGCAAGCAACAGTCTCATCGTAGGCATAAAAGAACGACTCACCTGTGGAGAGTACATGGATGTTGAACATACACACTGTCAATTAACGTTTATAATACACGTCGTTTATGGTGATATTAGGTACAGGTAGATTCTTTTGGAAGTCCATTGTAATAGATTCGTGAAATTGAGATTTTTGGCTATTCAACCGCGATAAATGCTTTCGAACGTAAAACATATTGGCTTTCATTAGGTGCAGTTTATTTTCTACAGACTGCTTATGCAATTTCCTCTCAGATTCTCGTTTCTCATTGCTATCATCAGGATACTTTTTTAGTCCATGTTCAATTTCACGAACTTCAGCGCTATAAAGGTCGCACGAGCTACAGATGTCCTGTCTTGGATAACCAAAACTAACGTTAAAATTTTCGTTGAAAGCTTTTTGGTATTTTTCATACGAAACTTTATTTTCCGGGTACTTCTCCTTGTACAGATTATACATTTTCGTAATATTCCATTCCTGAGACAAATAGGTTCTCTTTGAGTCTTTAAGACTGTAATGACTCATTTCACCTTTAAAGGATCCAATGTGGGTGCAAATAGCATCAAAAGTCTCATTAGACAAGCGATTTTTCCTGTTTGTATGCTGAGCACGACCAATCTTTGGGCTGGCCACCTCTATTAATGTAGCGTTGAATAATCTCAACTTTCTTTTTAGAAATTCCATGAAGAGAATAAAACGCTTTGTAGCAGACAGGGACCTCCACAATACCTTCTTGTCTTTTCACACGCACACGGTATGAATATGAACACTCATTAAGTATTGCATTTTCCTCAGCTTGCCTAGGGCTACGTTGGAAAATTGTATTCACTGTTATGAGACCACTTAAATAACTGTTCTGTTCATTTACAGTAATGTTATTGAAATGTACTATTATAGANTTTTTTTGTATATTACTGTCCTGTTCACTGCTCACTATTGCCTCTTCCAATATTTATTCACTTTATAAAGAGACCACTGAATACTCAAAACGCGAACACAAAACATCACTAGCTAACTCAAGAAACAAACGAGAAGTGAAAGTTAAACACAACGGTGTTGCGAAACTTACATTCCCCCTTATTTCGTTGTTCCACATTGACATTCCTCCTTTTTCCCGTGTTGCCTATATTTTAAAACCTTCATAAAACCTTGACCATACCCTTTCTTGAAATTTACCCTAGCTTGAAAAAAAGAGCTTATTTAAAAGTACACGACAACGTGTCAATCTCAAAAATTAAAAAAACTGACGTTCCCCCTTTTTTCCGTGGACCCTTCAATTTTGATTAAATTTGAATTTGGTATCCAGTTATTGTTTAGCATTACAAACAAAACGGCTATTTTGATTTTTCCATGAATATGATTTTAAGGGTACTTTACATAAGCATAAATTTAAGATTTTGATCATATTATCTCCTCAACTATTTTAGATACGAAATAAATTTTCATTGTAAAGTTTTAGTAGGCCTACTATTAAAAATAAAATCATTTTATTTGAAAAATTGAAATTGAGTGTTATGCTCTTTGGTGGACAAAGATGTTTCTCTTTTCTCAATTTTTCTGTAACAGTATTCCTAGTTCCCAATGCCATAGAGTAAGTAACAGTGGATATTATTTCATTTATGATCTTTGGTGTCGTGTTTCTACAACAATGTACAGTACATTATCTCGTGACTCGTTTCACAAATCTTACGAGATTTAGTAAATGTATTTATTTTACGATAAAAATAAAATAAAGTCTGTATGGTGCACCGTACCATTTATTTGTTACGAATATATAATAAACATATAAACGAATCGGAATTTGTCTTTGTTGAATAAAAAGGAAAAAAGTCTGTATGGTGCACCGTACAATTTATTTGCTACGAATATATAATAAACATATAAACGAATCGGAATTTGGCTTTGTTGAATAAAAAGGAAAAAATATATGATAAAAAACCATTCGCTCCTTTATGGGTTCCTAAAAATATATTAATTTATCCTATTTAGGTAAAGAACGTCTTCATGATGTTGAATTTTACTGTACAAGAAATATGCGGCCTTAATTTATATGGATAAGCCTAATCCTTGAAATGGCATGCGGCCTTCCAATGACCAAAGGTTTCCCACCCCTGGTTTAGCTTATAAGATAGGACCATATAGTCAGGAGGCAGTTTTTTCTACTTAGGAAAATTTACCAAGTCTAGCTTGTCAATTAGAATAGTTTAACTACATTATAAGCAAACAATTTTTAACTGTTGACAAATTTATGGAAGTGTTTTAGAGTTAAGAGGGTCTTTCAAATTCAGGGTATGAAACTAAATAGAAAATTACAGGGAATAGTAAATCTCTTGTATATTTTATGGAAACAATGCATTATATTAGTGTGCAAACAATGATGTAAATCAAACTGAGGTGATTTAATGTAATAATGAAGTTTCTGTTGCATATGTGGTTGTGCTAAAAATTATAGCCCAAAGTTATTGAAGTTAGGAGTCAGATGCTATCTATAATTTATACCATAATTTACCATACAGGATTTTCTCAATATAATACAATATTAATCACAAAAAATCTAAATCTTATCTTAGTAATTAAATTAAAAAGTAGAATATAATTAAATAATATATGTTGCATAGTATAAGCTGATATTTGCAATTTTGAAATAAATATAGCAAAACAAATTACTCCACTCAAATTAAACCCAGTTCAGGTCCACCTATGTCCTCATTAGTAATATCATAGTGGTTCTTGCAGCTGTCACCACAATCACATAAATCGGAGCACTTGAAGTAATTGCTCTTGCATCCATAACTTCTGGTGTTGCATCCTTCGGAATATTGACACTGCCATGTGTTCTGTAGAGTAACCCCATATACCTCTCCATCTGAGTCAAGAGAGAGACTGATATGTCAGCACTATCTCCAAAAATGGAAAAGGCATTTAGTATATTATCATAGCTTTGAAGAAATGCATTGAAATTTGATTTAAAAGCCTTTGTTACAAATCCTTCTTGTGTTGTCGGTCCCTTTAAATGAATCCCAGCCAATTAGATGCTTTAGCGTGTTTTTCACCATGCTTAAAGTAGCTGTTACGAATAGGTAACCATACATATTTCATGCGGATCATGGTTGTTGAAGTAGATATTTGAGGGTGGAGGTCAATTAAAAGTACAAAGATATCAGTATCTAGAGAATACACACTAAAAGCTGTATGTTGGTCACGCTTCACAATATCAACACTGTGCAGAATTATCTGATGGTCAGCCTCTTCCAAAGTATGCTTGCCTAGACATATCTATTCAACTGTGACTATATCAGCAAGTGGTCTGTTGAATTTCAATGTTTTGCTATAAGAGACGAGTAAAATCTGACTGCTTTGCTTGTGGTGGTTCAATAGGCTATGAGAAAAATAAACATTTACTTCTTGTTTGGTTTTTGTATGGCTTAAAAATTCTTAAACATCTTTATCTTCGTGGTGTAATTCACATGATAATGCACAGCAGTACATTTATCCCTCCTTTTCTTCTAAGATTTTCCCTTTAGAATTCCATCAATATATTGATCAAACAGAACTCTAGCTTCAGTGTATGAATCGATCATGGTGATCACATGTAATACAAATTTGTTGGACAGATCTAACCCACACTTTATGTTCTTGTCACTTTTGAAAACACTGCACGACGCACATTGAATCAATAAGTAGAACAGACCTCTGATGAATGTTATGTTGTTTACAGTCAATATGTGAAATACTTGCGGGAAGTGCGAGCACATTCACTTCTGCAATAAGTTCATGCTTGTTGGCCAACAGATGCATAGTACCGTCGGTATTAAAATTTGATGGGGATATACGTGAAATTCGTAATCACCAATCACATCCTTCGGGGCAAGATCTGGTCTAGCCTTTGCTACCACCAGCAGCTTTGATATCAAATTTATTTCTTGCTTAAGGTTCCCTGTTTCTCCATTGGCCTTAGTCTGCAATGTTGAACCAGTGTCTTTGAAGTACTGCAACTTGCTCCTTTTTCAGCACATCCCAGAACTTAACACTGCAGTTCACTAGTATTTCATCCAGAAACTTCTGTAGGACCAACTCCCCGAGCGGATCTCTCTTGACTGCGTTGTGTGATATTGTTTCAGATGGAACAGCATATGTTATTAAATTGTGTAGGTAATTTTTTCCCAAACAGGTTTCCCTCCTTTAATAGAGCACTAGACAATCTCGCAACAGCATTTTTGATATTGCATCCTTTAGTTCCAAAAGACTCATGATGGAGTGATGTAGATTATTTGTCGTCGATACCAGCGTAGTTCATAAAGTTCTTGAAAATTGTTGTTAATATTGGAGCAATGGTGAAGTACTTGCCTGTAACAGATGTATTGGTAGTTATCCCTACTACGTCACCTCTAATCTTCATCTTCTTGTGTTCTTGCTCTATTGCGTGATCAAGATCTAATGAGGTAAAAGCAACCTTTTTTTAAGCACAAAGTTACTTTTAATTAGGAACTTCCATATATCTTTTGTTTCTAGCTCTCTTATGGCAGCAATATACAGTAGAGCCCATTTCCCATAGTTGTGTTGATCATATGTAAGGCAATATATGCACGTTTCTTCTAACGAGGCCAAATGTAACTTCCAGTCTGCTTTCCAAGTGGAAGCAATGAATACTAGTAAATTAAGGATTTGTTTCATGTAGTTTTGCAGAAACTTGTGGTATCCATCACCTTTGTCCATGTTGACACTTATTCTCTTCAAGAAGCTTTCAAGTTCTTTGCTTGCATCAGAGACTGAGTCAGTGATGTTGTTTTTTGTAGGGCTTCAAATCTAGATTGTAATTCGTTTAGAATTTCAGCTATTTGAGCCTTATCACCTTGCCAAAAAATGTCATCTATGAACAAGCTATAAACAGCTACCAGTGTAATAATATGCACTTTGAGGACTCTGTACACATGACGTCCTTCTAGAATCCAACACTTTGCCAAGCTAAAAACAATTAAGTCTAAGGCAACGATAATATCAAAATCAATATGAGGCTAAAATGTAACAAAAGTTCCACAGTTAAAACAATAACATATTAAGCAGCATTGACGATTTTCTCTCCATAATATGCTTTTACACACCGATAACGTTTGGAAAGCTTTGTTTCTGCTAAAACGCTTTAACCAATTTTGCAAGAGTTAAAAATTGCTAGATAAGGATGTTATTGAGCTATTCCTACTCAAAATCCAGACTTGTCAAATTCTCTAAACTAGCCCTCTAATTTATAAAATTGCACCCTGACTGACTCCGTCAAGGTAAGATTGCTGCTACCTTTCAGGGTAGATGGAGTGTACTTGTTTATTTAATACGGGGGATAGTTGAATTGGTGTTTAGTGTTGTCAAGATTGCCTGACTACTATATGGTACATATTTTTTTACATTTATTGTGGCAGTAACTTTTTTGATTTAGGTTTTTTTTACTAAAATTACAAATTTGTGGCAATAGTGGTAATCGCAGATTTGAATTTGTGGTTTAAATCTAAAATTTTGTAGTATGTAGTTAAACTACTTATTTTAGTATGACAACAAATTATTATTTTGTGATAAAATACAGAATATTTCTATTAATATAAAAAAATTGGCCTATATATGATACATATTTATTAGTTTTCAGTGAATTTTTTTTGTATTTTGTATAAAAACTACAAATTTGGTAATAAAAATTGTGTTTTTTTCTTAAAAGTCCTTTTTTATTATAATTAATTAAAATTATTTTTATAAACTAATAATGTTGTTATTAAAATTATTAATTATTATGTTTGCAAGTGCTAACTGAGGTCACATTATAACCACGAATATAATCGGGTCAGTTCACAGCCGTTACATCGTAACACTGACGCTACACTCGTTTGTCTGTGTCATGGCGGCTGCGCACTTGAGTTGTTTACAATTCTTTCTGAGCCACAACGAGACTTGTATTATACAGATACTACATTAATTATAGTTCTTATTTTATTATTGATTAAAGCTATTAGATGCATACTTAAGAAACCTTATGACCCGCTTCAGTAGCCACTTGTTCTCACGCGTTACTCTCGTGTTAGACTAGACTGATGAATACGGGGAGATCAGAGTTCAACCCCAGTCGGGTGCACTAAGGGGGGTTTTCACTTTCCTTCCACGTAAATGCGGGTGCACTTCATATCCATTAAACCTTCATCATTCCTAAACCATTAGTGTAATTAGTTTACAGGCATATAACCCAAATTGGTAGTAAGACACTGTGTTAAAAAAAGTTTTATGAAAACGAATCCCCCCCGACAGCAGGTCCTATATCAGCCCTTGGCCAGCGAGTGGACCTGCTTGACAACGCGAACGAAAAAAAAGCAGGAAAGTACAAATAAAACTATTTGTAAGTAGCTACCCGAATGCAAATTCTCACTTGTAAATAAAACAGCTGACTTGTCACATTACTTATAATCTTGTTTTATATACATTTATGTTAATATATTTTCAATTAAAATATTTATAAAAGATGTTCTTATTTGATCTCAAATGTGATTGTCAATTTTTAATTATAAGGTTTGTATTAATATATCAATGTCATTAAAGTAGGTTGCATTGTGTTTGACTTAAGCTACTATCACACGACACTTGCTTGTACTAGAAATCAAGTGTGCTAGCTAGCGCCTAGATATCTGTATACTAGCTAGTACAATAGAAACGAAACTAGAGTATTCACACGCTGCTAGTTTGGTACTAGGTTCTAGTGCAAATATTTATGGAATGTCAGCTATTAATTTTGGGTGCAGCAGCTGCATTAATTATTAAAAATGATATTGAAAATTATGAGATGGAGCGCAGGAAAAGAATATGGACATGGAACTGGCTGGAAAGACGAAATAGTGGTCGTGGGATGCTAGAAATGATACCGGTACATTCGGAGTTTAGGTAGGATACATTCGGTGTGACACTAACGTTTAGTATCCCCCCAAATTTGTATTCATTTATTTACGATGTAGACAGAGGCCCCTAAGCCCATGGGTGTCCAAGTACGGTATCCTTGATACACACATGTTCTTTTTTAGGCGTACACACTTTATATTCTAAAAAAGCAACCCCCCAAGGTTGGTATGCTATCAAGTTTATTTAGATTAAAATTGGGGTCTGGAACACAGTTTGTCGTTTTTAGATGACATGTTTTTAATTAAATATATATTAAATATATTGTCAAATTGTGGCAATTGGGTATTATATAAACAAGAATGTTTAGAATAATTTTCTGCCAACAACAAAATCAAATCCGATGACCATGTTGGCGCCATTGCTGCCATTTCTCTACACACAGTCTCAGCGCGCTTTGATTGGTTGAATTACACAGACTAGTGTCGGAACTAGTACGAAAATAGCACCTGTTCTATCCTCACAACTAGTATGGTAGCCAGTACCAAGAGGCAGAACCAGTATACTTTTTCTGATTCATACGACGCTATATGATGACGTGCTAGCTAGTGCTAGCACACTGGATTTCAAGTACGAGCTAGTGTCATGTGATACGGATTTTATGCTCTATTTAAAAATTGAGAAAAAAACGGATACCTAGTTAAATAATAAAAATAAAAACTAATTCCTTGGAATCTCCCATTTCAAAATCGTAATGTTCTCTATTTTTAAGGATTTTTTTCTATGGTTTCAAAACATCCCCCATCACTCTTATTCAAAATGGAATAAGAAAAACCAGTTGTTACTTTTGTAACGTATCATCCAATGAAATTTCTGCCGTTAAAACCTGCCTCGGCCCCGTACATAGAAAACAAATTATCCAACTTAATAATTACTATGTTCGGTACAGTTGACGCGAACAAAGCTAGGAGCAACGTAACTTAAACATATCCATTTATTTGGATTTAATTTCTAAATATAGGTACTATATTATTGTATACTGAATAAATAATTAAGCTGAATTCTAATTTCATACATTTAATTCTACTAAATAACTTCTGAGTAAACGTCAGCGTCTAGATTTTAGTGTTGGCTAGCGTGCTTCCACTGTACAAAATGGCAGACATCAGTAAAGACGATCTTCGTAAGGAAGTTACCGGTAAATTGCCTTAAGTTTGATATTTTGATATTATAGAGTTAATAACTGCAATAAACTTGATAAATATGTTTTGTAGAATTTTTTAATACATTAAAAATAACTAGTCATATGTAGGATTTCTCATAGTTCTCTCTTGTATATTGTACCTTTTTCGGCTGTGTTTTGAAAGTAGCTGAATGGCTGCATGACGCTGTGTAGCTTGATGGAATATATTGGCTTTGGATATAGAAATTTTAAATTTGAATTATTTTAATAGTTCGGCTTTCTTAACCATCTTATAGTTTATTTTATTTTAATAATAAAGTGTTTTAAGTTCGTATTGTTATAGTTTATGATATTATATGAAAGTATTAAATTAAAGAATTGCTAAATAACAAAAATTTAAAATTTTCAAAAAGGAGTTAATATTTTGTTGTTTTGTTGCATGTATTTCCAAAATTAATATTAAAAATTTTTTAGGTTCCTTTTCGAAATTGAAAGTAAAAGAAAAATTGCTATACCATTGTTAAGTTAAATTGTGTTATATGTACTTTTTAGACTAAACTAATGGACGCCCATTTGTTTGATCGCCTCGTGCCGATAAGCATCGGTCTAGTTATTAATGAGATTAAGTCTTATGAGTATTTTGTAATTACATGCTGATACTATAACAAATGATAAAACAATTATAATTAGTAGATTAGTATCTAAATGGTAAATTAAAGTCATTGTTTGCAATCTACAAGTCTTACAAAAATGGCGGGAAATTATTGTGGCAGTGTTAACAACCATAACATTTTTCATACTAGATAAATAGTTTTGTAGCCTAACAATATTACCAAAGTTTTAAGGTTATTTTAATTTTATCTCTACATGATTTAGGCTAATGTAATCTTTCTGTGCTCCACCCAGGTTAACTAACAATTATTTAATAGGTTGGTTATTTTTACTCATGCAGCCATTATTTTTATTTTCACCAAGAGGTTAATGTTATCAGAACATCGGCACATATTCACCTCCAATTTTTTTTATTTTTTTTAGCACCGTGTCTTACTACCTGTTCAGGTTATACGCTTAAGTACTAATTACATTAATGGATTAGGCAGTGGGAAGGTTGAATTTAGAGGAAGTGAACCCGCATTTGCGTGGAGGGAGAGTGGAAAACCATTTAGGAAACCCCCCCCCCNGAGGGAGAGTGGAAAACCATTTAGGAAAAACCACCCCCAGTTCACCCGACCGAGATTCGAACCTCGATCTCCCCGTCCTCTGTGGTCTGACTCAACACGACTGGCGCGTTAGCCAACTACGCCACCGAGGCGGGTCACCTCCAATTACCAATTGAGTTTAGAAAATAGCTTAGGTGCTTGGGGATTTCATGTTAGCCTAAATATAATTGGCTGATAACTATTTATTAGAAAGTTTTTATTCATATTTTTGTTGCAGGCCCTAATAAATTAGCTTACCGTAAGCTATATTTAACATTAGCATGAAATTGAGCACAAATGCAATCTAAAAAGAAAGTTTCACAAAAACATTAAACATATTGATGATCATGAATCTATCAACAATTTACAGTCAAATATTAAATGATGAAGTTACCTCTTTGAGCTCAAATATTCAGATATGTTGTCAATTGATAGTAAAAAGGACGTGTGTGTGTCCACTCCCAACACCTTTAAAGAGCCACAATCTAAGAAAATAAACTAGTATTGTTATTGTGGTCAGAAGTTGGTATCCTTGGCCCATGTGTTTGTACCTTTGATCGCTTGTGGTATCCTCACTGGCTCAGTGTTTTTGTACCAGTGATCAGATGTTGGTATCCTTGGCCTGTATGTTTGTACCTGTTGTCAAATGTTGGTATCCTTGGTCCTAGAATTGCCACTAGAATTTTGATTAATCAAACCATTTTCCCCCGCAAGGAAAAATTTTGCTATTCAGTAGGCTACTTCCCTAACATTCATGAATCACAATGTGCTCTCACTTTTAAAAAGAACTATTTTTGGTCTAGTACACGCAAACAATTTCTTTTTGAAAAAAAATACTTTCACCAAAATAACACTACCAGACAACTTTATTAACTATAATCGAAAAAAAAGGAAAGATGTAGCTATAAATAGGCTACTTACACAATCAGAGTCCAAATTTAGCAATCAATAACTTGATTCCCCTTTTTTACAAGTTTTTGTTCGGCCATATACCTCAATATTTCCTGAAATGGTTCATCCTCTGAACTAGAATAAATCTCTATCTAAATAAATGTGAGGTATAATTTTCATAGTAAGTCTCCATTTGAAAACTAGAAACTGAATGTTACCACAATGGCGTGGACAAATTATTACATTAATTGTTTTTACATTCTTGGTTTGTTTTATTAAATTTGACACCTTAGCTCAGTTGGTAGTGTGTCTGTCTACTGAGCTAAAGGTCCTGGGTTGGATTCCCGACATGGTCGAAAAATTTATCATTGGTGAAATGTGAGTTTACTCTTTCACAGTAATGAATTAATGGCCGGTGACTGGACATTGTGCCTGACCTAGTCTTAAGTTGGAATATAAGAGCCGTTTCACACGAAGCAACACTTACCGGTAAACTTTCACTCTGTAAGGCAGGGTGCGGCACACATATGCTGACACAAAACGTTTCGAAACATCTTGAAACCATGACACAAAAAATGTTTCAGTTATTTTTGCAAAAGAAACATAAACAATGAAACAAAAAATCAGTCTGTAGGCCTACTAAGATGGCGGCATGTAATGTTGGTGATATTGATACTGATGAAGTGCTAGCTATAATTTCCTGTGATTGGTTGGCTAAGTGCAGGCGAAAGCATAGAGTAGGACATACTGGGTTCACCCTATCAATGAGAAATGTTATTTGGAAAATTACACATCCATGTGTCTACACTCACTACTGGTAGCCTTTTTTTGGTGTTTTCAAGCACAAACAAAACAAGAATGAAAAACACAGTGCCAGTTTTAAAGGAGACTATTGTCACGTGGCCAGACTGCCCGACTTGCGCTTGCGCAGGGGTGTATTTTTCACGAAACATTTGAACAGGGTGTCCAGCGAACTGGAAAACAGGGAAAAGTCAGGGAATTTGATCAAATTTCTGGAATTTTCACATACTCACTAAAATAATAGGCCTACGCTACTTTCATTTACAATAAAATAACTGTCAAAAACATTTTTCTTCACTCCGAATTTATTTTAGTACAGTTGTCCATCTTGAATATACTAATATCAATTCTCAACGTCAAAATGGGATTTTCATCTAATCTTTCCACCACTCTATGGCGTCTTTACCCAAAGTTGAGTCATTAATTCATTAACCCGTGCAATACGATCTTTTAAAGTCTCAATATGATTTAACTCAAAGCTAACTTGGAACGCACAACCCAACGACCCATTGCTTTAGGCTGACATCCTTTAACCCCATCATTAGAGTGTTACAATTTCAAAATGTGTGTCTAAAATATTATTAAATTAAGTTGATATCTTAATACAATAATGTTTATAGTATAGTGACTGGAAAAGTTGGAAATTGGCTCTGGAAAACCTGGTGAAGTCAGGGAATTTTAAGATAAAATTTTACTAGACACCCTGTTGAAACTAACTGGTTGAAACATGGGAGTGGGGAGGACAGCTACTTTGTTTCAACGTGTCTCAATGTGTCGTCCTGTTTCATCGCGTTTGTTCCGCCTTGTGTCAGCAAGTTGCAGTGACTCGTTTGAAAGTATGTGGTCAAAACTGAATGACACACGATGAAACATGTTTCGGAAACGTTTTGTGTCGGCATATGTGCACTGTGCCTAAAAGAAAAATCAGTAGGCTACCAACTTAACAAGAGTACATGAAAAAAAAAGGTCAGTATTTTGGATTCAGCGGACAAGGTTCTTTTTTGTGGCTCCTTAAATCTAGAACAGACGCACCACCCAACCCCTGGTCGCCAACTCATCACTGAAAGGGGACATCCATATTTCACCTATGATAATTTTTTGGCTATGCTGAGAATCGAACTTGGGACCACTTGGCTCGCTTACATGATACCGACTGAGCTATGGTGTCGAGTGATATAATTTTAACTACACATTAGTTATCATAATGTACTTTCATTGGAATTGATGGCACTTTCAAGCCTTAATATTAAACAATTTAATCTAGATGGTTAATAATAATAATAATAATAATAAAAATAAAAGATGAAAATATCCTTGAAAAGGGTCGAGAGCTATGGGTGAAAATCCCTAATCCCTTTACATTACTTATGATTAGCTCAAATACATTTCTACTGAAGTATGTAATAATTATAAATATTTATTAAAAACTATGCAGTCAAAAACAAACCGACAATAGATAACCAGATAACTTTCTGAACCACAAATAAAATTCAACAGATATTTGAAGGTTGGCACTACTTGGGGTACTGGCCGGCGATTGTTACTTTGTGTGAATGGCACCATATAAACGCATGATTAGCCAAGCAGTCGCCGGGTGGGCGATAGTTGTCATGATGGGCAACTATTTCTCAAATCACCAATAGTGGGCAACTTGTGAGTGAGTGTTGACTGGGCGGGCAGCTCAGTTGCTCTGTGGAGGAATCTATCTCTATGTTAATCATCAGAGCGATAGTTGCCTCATGGGAAACGGCTCTAAGGCATATAAGGGCCTAGCAAGCCAATGGTGTAAAATATATGGCTTGAATAAAAAATGGATCCAGGCAACAGGCTAGAAACATCAATGGATGTTCCATAAAAAGTTTGTTTACTTAATAATGTAAATAGAAACTATACAATACTGTACTCCATAAGGAAGTATTATTGGGAGTTTTGATAACTTTTAGATGAACTTTACAACTATTATTAAATCAAATAAGATATATTTCTAAATAGAATACCAAGTTATAGTGACTGATAATTAATGTTCGTGGTTGAAAGCAGGGTTGGCTGGATGAAACCAATTTTTTTTTTTTAATAAACCATCTTGGTTTTTTGATGAAAAGTAATCCCAATTACTCATAGAAGTTTGAAACTTATTATGTTACTGTAAAATTAACCTAATTAAACTTCAATAATATACTTCTATCCACCTTTCCCGTACCTTCTTCCAAATATAGCAAAATAACTCAAAAAGTGAAAAGAGTTTTTCCTTTCAATAGAAAAAATATATTTAAATTAACCTAATGAGTAATGAACCATTCCCTGGGAAACCCCCTTCCAAAGGGGAGTTTCAGGGTTCCTACGGTCTGGAAAGTCAGGGGAAAAAATAATGGTCAGGGAAAGTCAGGGAAGCTTAAGAAAAGTCAGGGAAATGACAATTGATGTCACACTTCAGTTTCATCGGGAATTGTAAAGCCACAGAAGGAAGGTGTTGCCAAAAGTGAAAGTAGTGTAGTGGCTCGAAGAAACCCTAACACTTTTGTTATGAAAGATAATATAAATAAGGCGGAAGTCATTTGGGCTTTGCAAGTTGTTAGCAATAAAATGTATTTCAATTCGTGCAATAATTTAAGTACAATTTTTCAGTTTGTTTCCCGAGTGTTCCATTGCCAGTGCCTTTACTCTTGGTGGAGACAAGGCTGCATATTTCATTGTGCATGGCTTGGCTCCATTCTTTCATAACAGTTTACTGGACCACCTAAAATCATGTAACAACTTTGTAATTTGTTTTGATGAGGCATTGAATAAAGTTATTCAACGAGGGCAAATGAGCATTGTAATCAGATTCTGGGACAAGGAAAATCATAAAGTTGTCAGTCATTGCTTGGACAGTGTTTTTTTCGATAGAAGCACCGCTGAAGAATTACTTAAGCATTTCTCTGATGGTATTTCTCCTCTTCCAGTCTCTAAGTTTATACAAGTGTCAATGGATGGCCCAAATGTCAATCTAAAGTTTATAACGCTTCTTCAGGAACACATCAAATCTGTCACAAACAATGAAGTATGTATTTTGATAAATCTGAGGACATGTGGGCTACATGTGGTTCATGGTTCCTTGAGAACAAGAGTGAATCTGTTGGTTGGGATACAAGTAGCTTATTGTGTCACACGTACTACCTGTTCACTGACTCTACAGCTCGTCAAGTATTGTTTACCCAGTTGACAGGGTGTACAACTTTTCCTTTGAAGTTCTGTGGTGTGCAGTGATTAGAGAATGCAACGTTCTTTCAAAAGGCATTACAAATATGGGACCACGTTAAGTTTCACAAAGAAGAAAAGCTTCCTAAAACAAAACCTTTAGGGATACTGAAAAGAGCAGCCTGTGATCCATTCCTGAAGTATATACTAGCTTTCTGCAAAACAATTGCAGGTGGATTTCAGCTTTTCCTTTTTGATTGGGTTTGATATATTTTGTTATTTTTCCATAATTTTCCCTAAACTGATTGGCAAGACGTCTGCTTTCTTATTCTTCCATGAGAGGTGAGGCAAAGTCGGCTGTAGGGGAGGAGGAGACCGAAATAAATGTAATTAAATTAATATTTCCACATGAATAGTACCATAAGATTATAGTGGAAATTTTGTGAGAAGTTGGTCAGGGAACCTGGGAAAATAGTCAGGGAAAAGTCGGGGAGAATTTTTTTACAAATACTGTAGGAACCCTGAGTTTCCATTTCAGGGGGATCCTCTTTATTTCTAGTGAATCAAGGAACAGTTTATGAAGTTTACTGGCAGTGAGTAGAAATGTAAGGCTTTGACTTTTGAGTATCAGTATTCTAAGCTCAACAATTAATTATGACTGGTAGAAAGCGAGATATTGTTTGGCTTTCATTTGATGAGGTTAAAAAGAGAAGCAGCATTTGATTTTGCAAAGTCAAAGTATTCACTTCTTTCATTGAGAGTCAAGTTTCAAGCAAAAAGGCTTTTCAAGAGTTACTTTTTGAGAATGAAGTCACATCCCAGGCTACAAACACACCAGGAAATCATGGGCAATTTTGCAAAATTTAGTAAAAATACTGGAATATTTGTTAATTTGGGACATTTAAATGTAAGCTAGCTAGGTCTTTTGATGGGCGAAAAAGTTAACTGAATAATTATTCACGCCAATTCAAACGTGTCTTACTACCCCTCAAACAAGGGTTGTGAACTGACAGAAGATGTATTTCCCCTTCAATCTTAAATCATCCTGTTTTAATCATAAGTAACATGAATTGAGTTCACACCAGTCATTTTTATGAGCATTTAAATTTTATAATCCCTTTCAATCTAATAAGGTGTCTACCATCTGGGGATTTGAAGTGGTCGGAAAAAAATGGAAAAATTTTTTAACATATGCCAATCAAAGTTTGTAGATTCAGTAAAAATTTGTTGTATCATTTAAACCTTACTTAATTCTGCATGATAATAAAATAAAATTAGTTTTGTTTATTAACAAATTTGAATACATCCACTGCTTTATTAAGTGGTCATTACGACCTGAACTATAGGAGTTTGTCATATTCTGAAAATTGAAAATTGACACCTGGACACGGGAATCGAACGCGGAACCTTTAGCTTAGTATGCCAATGCTCTAACTACTGAGCTATCCAGGATTCATCCTATGCCCAGGGTCATTCTTCACTCATATTTTAAGGCAGAGTCTATGATGGACTTAGCAGAAATCGTCAGTCGAGTCGCAGATGGCTGCGTTATCCGATGGCTCGTGATATTAATATAATCACATATTTGTAGCCGACGATTTCCGCTAAGTCCATCATAGACTCTGCCTTAAAATATGAGTGAAGAATGACCCTGGGCACG
>CABFWB010003881.1:26801-37255 GCA_902151455.1 Timema bartmani | reverse complement strand
GGGGGGGCTATTTTGCTTACAGTTTACAGTCATCTCTTATCAATAAATAAACCTGTGTCTAGAATTTGCTGTCACCAGGAAAAAATCTTTATTAAGCTTATATTCTCAAAATAGCAATAATAAAAAAACAAATACACACATGAAATAAGAATAACAATTTTTGGAAGAAAAAACTAAGCTTGATGATTGTCTGGCCCTCGTTCTTTCTTGAACCCTAATTTAGTTTTGATAATGATTTATTTATTAATTATAACACAAATAATTATGATTTATAGAGACCCAATTAATTTATTTTTGTTTTGAGCAGGAAATTGATTATGTATAATTTTTAACCATTCTTCTCCATCAATAAAAATGGTTAAAACATATTCATTGAAATAATAAATTACAGCCACATAAATGTGTCGCATGCATGGACTAAATTTGAAGACCAGTAGGCCTATCATCTTTAATTTTAAAGGTATATTACTACACAAAGTTTATTTATACATAGAATCAAGACATGAAATATCAATTGCAGAAGTCGATTCTTAGTTGACGTTATTTTATAGTTAATGATTATTTACTTTAATTTCTTACTTGCAGTAATCTAAAACAAAAAACTTGAGAAGGTCCATAAAACACCAGATCACAACTAATGTAGATCAGGAGCAAACATATATATGTTATAGTAGAAGATACATCATAATATACTATACAGCCGATGATGTAGCTCCTCAGTCACAATGCATCAGCATTGTTTAGACCGTGGTAGACAATATACCATGAAGGCCGATATATCATTGCAGTGTTCTCCCCAGGGCCTTTTTGGCAGGCTGATTTCGCTAGCTGCCCAGTTAAAATTTGAATGATTTGCATGGTACCAATATTGTACTGCCCATTTATCTATGTCAATATTAAACTACAGATGTGTCATTCGTAAAGCGAATTAAAGACCCGGCTTTGTTTCTTGCTTTCTTTCCCGCCCATCATTTCACTCTTACACTATCAGAGTGACCTGGCGGTCTAGGGGTAGGTGTTGGACTTCTGTGCTGAGGGTCCGAGGTTCAATCCTCGGTCCCGGCACAGATTTATCTGATTGCCAAACCCTTCCTTCACCTCTGACAAGACGTGTATTAATCACAACTAGTGAATGTATGGAATGCCAGGCCTCCACCGTGGTTCGGATTCCACGTTAAACTGTAGGTCCTCCATTTCATCTCACAATTACCCTACCATTACACATTAGCGTAAGTGCGTATAACCCGAATGTTAGTAAGACGTGGTGTTAACTCCTCTGCCTAATTGCCAGCTGAGGTAGCAGTCAAAACGCTAGTCTTGACGAAAACTTCTTTCATTACTTGATAGCAAGGGTTTTATTTGATGGTGTGGTTGTTAGCATTTTAAATGCTAGTGTAGAATGGACCAAACTTATTTTCTCTCATTCTCATTTGTTTGTTCTTTAGATGAATTAACAACAGATTAAATTCAGTCGTTCACAGCTCTTTTGTCTTTTCCATTCATTCGTTCATAGTGAATTTGGTTTTATGCTAGCAAATTCTAATTTACCTATAAATGTACGATTGTAAGTAATAGTAATTACTAGTAAATGATAGCTTCCAAGCAATATTGACGTGTAGTGAACATACATCTTCATAGTTCAAAGAAAAACAGGAAGATTTGGATGAAGAAAAGGATGATGGATGGGGAAGGGGATAACGGTTGATGAGGGATAGGTGGAGAAGGAATGATAAACAGGGAGGGGTAGGGGACTGCCGTTATCGTAGCGGCAAGCTTAATATTATAACCCTGCAAGCTAGTGCACGAAGTTAAATTTTGTGAACAGTTACACTTGTAGTTTTTCTTGGTCTCAACACAGCAGTGTTGCCAAGTTTATAGTATCTAGCGATAGTACATAAACCTGAAATGGATTGTATTTTGACCGGTAGGATACTACTTTCTGGCATTATATTGATAAGCCCTGCGATTTTAATTTTAAAAAAATAATGTAAAATTTGTTACTAGATAGCAGGGCTACAGGATATTACTTTTAGAAAATATCCTAAAATTGGATTGTACACGTGGTGAAATTATGTCAAAAGTAGTATCCAGATCGTACAGTTGACAACACTGCAACACAGGTGCACAAATATATTCATCTCATCAAAATAACATAAAAACTCACAGTGAGTAAGAAGTTAAAGCAGAAAACAACACTGGTAAGTTTCTTTAAGAAAAATGAAAGTGAGAAAACAACAGAGCCGGCTATTTCCGACAAGGACGTTACGGAGCCGGGTCCACCTCGTGAAACACAGTCCGTTTCAAATAAAAAATGTACTTCTAAACATCGCTTAGCAGGTGTAAACAGTGGCTGGTTTCAAACGTTTATTTGGTTGGTAGTAAAAGATTATGGAATTATGTTTTCCTCGTGTATTAAATACGGAAAGAAATGGACCATAAACAAGGAGTTACATACCTGTTCGGATATAATTAAAAATCTTGTACTTGAAAAAACCGGATTAGGACAGATTGAACAATCAATTTCAGTTTTGAATAACTTGCAAAGAGATGATTTTGTGGGAGCTTAAAGATATATATATATATTGGTTTGCAAAAAACGAATTACCACACACTACATTGTATGAAAAACTGCTTGAGTATTGTAAGGCAATGGATTTACATATACAGTAAAACCTTGGATTGCGAGCATAATTCGTTTCGTAAACGTGTTCGTAATACAAAGCACTCTTATATCAAGGTGAATTTCCCCCATAAGAAATAATGGAAACTCAGATGATTCGTTCCACAACCCAAAAATATTTAATCTAGAGATGATTAATACCTTTTTTTACCATTATTAAGTGTAATTGTACTGTAATCAAATTTATTAATTAAATGTAATCGTGGCTGGTGTGAGGTGGACGAGAGAGAGGAGAGGAGGAGGTGAGTTATTGTTTAGGATGACTTTCACTGTCACTAACGGAATCACTGCTATATAGGTTGGCTCATTCAAATATTTTTCTTTTTGTGCGACTTTAACAAAGAACCAATCCAATGACACTGCTCGGCAGACAAAGCGTAACCATAGTACTATTCGTATTGCAAGATATCGCTCATTTATCAAGTTAAAATTTATTGAAAATTTTTGCTCGTCTTACAAAACACTCGCAAACCAAG
Organism: Timema bartmani; assembly: GCA_902151455.1. Lineage (NCBI taxonomy): Eukaryota > Metazoa > Arthropoda > Insecta > Phasmatodea > Timematidae > Timema > Timema bartmani. The sequence continues at coordinate 34,099 of CABFWB010003881.1, read as the reverse complement.
TTTTTACTGTACAAGACATCATGATATTGGAAAAAATTCACATTATACTTCGGAAAGAGTAATGCAAGAATTGCTTGACATTTTAGCGTCAGAAATTAGATGTGAAATACTAACTGAAATGTGCATTCAGCAGATTATTTCAATGTTTTGTGTGATGAAACGACAGACATTTCAGTTTTGAAGCCCCTTATAATATACATTAAATATGTTTGTCAACTTAAAAAAGAGATTAGTGTTAGTTTTATATCATCTTGTAATATCATTTATGGCAAAGGCGAAACTATAACTAACAAAATTATTGAAACATTTGGCAATATAGGGTTGAAAACTTCTAATTTGGTGGGCCTAGGATTTAACTGAGCAGCTGTCATGGTTGATATGCTACTGAACAGTACTCAGATTGAACTTAAAATGGATAGTGACACTATGCGGCTGCCTGCTGACTTTGCTACAGAAACTTTAAGAAAATACTTATTGCGCGTCATTGCTGCACTTGCAAGAAAGGCCGCCGAACGAAATGACACTACAGCTGAAGGCTTAAGCAATAACTAGAGGACATAAAATGTAGCTTTACTTATTATTTAAATGTGTTGTCTAAATTGTCTAAAGTTTGTCAAAGGCAAGATATTAATTCAACAGAAATATATGAGGCTTTTGACATTCTTTTTGCACATTCTAAAAATATTAATCCTGAAATCTTAAACTATGAAAATAGTAAACTAGAATGGGCAGTTGCATCAAAAATGTTTAAAGGACAGTCATACAAAAACCTAGATTTTAAACCATATTTTGCTTAAATTTTCAACAACATCCGAGCTCACTTTCCCAGATTTAGCAAAAATTTGTACTAGCTCTATCTGTAAGCACAGATGAATGAGAGGATATTTTACTCTAAAACGAATTAAAACCTGTTTAAGGGATATCATGAAGCGGAGTACACTAAATAAGCTGATACTGATTTTACTAGAGGGACCAGATCCAACTGACCTTGACTATAAAAAAAGCTGCATACAACTGGGCCTTTAAGAAGAAGCGAAGAATCAATGTATAAAATGTTAATATTGAGTTAAAACAACATATTAAGAACTACCAGTAACATTTAAAAAAAAATTGTTATTAAAACATTCTAGTTGTGTATTGGAGTTTTCAGTTTTAAAATGTAAATAAAATATAGTAAAATATTACAAGGTGTTACACTGCGTCCGTCCGGCTACTTCATAATGCTGGCTGGCAACATTTTCTGGGGAGAACCCTGCATTGAATCCGATATATGTCACACATTATGATATACCGTTGAATACGATACACCGTGGTTGGTGGTATACCGTGATGGATGATATACTGTGGTGAAAAATATATCACCACATCCAAAATAATAATTTCAGTATATTGATGTAAATATTGTGGTTTTTCATAAAAGACTTCCACACAAATGTGGACAAATTTTGCCTGCCTCAATCCTACTTCATTAGCATAATTATTAATATATGACCTGATTCGGTGGATGCATAGTCTAAGGTGTCACTATTGCAATAGACTAGACTGCCAATGACAGGGTTATTGTGGTTTGAATCCCGGTTGAGTGTACTGAGGGTGGTTGTCCCTAAATGGTTCTCTACTCTCCTTCTGCAAATGTGGGTTCACTTTACCTTAACTTAAACCTTCTTCATCCCTAACTCATTAGCATAATTAGTACATAGGCATATATTCTAAACAGATAATAAGAAGCCATGCTAAAAATATAGGTGTCCCCTAAAATGTGTTCACATAACCCCATTTTGAATATCACTGTTGTGTATTTATTATACATACTTGACATAGTTAAATCTTTCACTAACACTTAGTGGATTGGGGGGGGGGGAGTTTCCTTCCTTTCATCACCTCGCTTTTTTCCCCCTGAGCCTGCCATTGCTGACAACATTAGACTACACCCTCCAGAAATATACATATGTATAAACCCTTATTATTGTGTGTTGCAGCCATATTGAAAGATGCGGACTTGTCTTCAATGTCTGCCAAGAAGGTGCGGCAACAAATTGAAGAGAAACTGGATATAGATCTAACGGAAAGGTAACATTGGAACTTTATTTTATATAGATTTGTATGCTACATACAAATGGGAGCTGACATGCAAACATAGACTCTACCTTAAAATATGAGTGAAGAATTACCCTGGACACGGGACGAATCCTGTATAGCTCAGTGGTTAGAGCATTGGCGTACTAAGAATTTTAATAATATCCTCATGTCTTTAAAGGTTTTGGGATTTTCGAGTATTTGATTGCTCAGATTTTCCCTGCAAGAACTTGTGGCCGTCTTGTGCGCTCGTGTCTGCACTTTGCACGATGCTTATAGTGTTGACTATCTTAATGGTTATTTCTAACACAATCTTGTCCTCCTCCACAGGAAGAAGGAAGTGGACGATCTCGTCATGGAGTGTTTAAAGATAAAGGATGGGAAGGGGAAGGATAGTAAGAAGAAGAAAAACAGCAAAGATGATGATGATGATGAGGATGAAGAAGAAGATGAATATGAGGAGGAGGAAGAAGACGATGAAGAGGAGGAAGAGAAACCAAAGGGTAAAAGGGGTGCAGCTGCCGCTACTCCAAAGAAGCCCCCACCTAAACGACAAAAGAAGGCTAGCAGTGATGAGGAGGGCTCTGAAGAGGTTTGTTGATTTGTAATAAATCTGCGTAAGCCTGTGTGAATCATATCCATCGATTGTTTCCAGCATGTGGCCTGGTTAGTTTAGTATAATGCTGTTGTATGCTCTTCCCATTTCTTTCTTTGTCTCCCTTGCGGTCTTTTCCGTTCAAATTACATGTCACCCGCTTTGGTGACCACACGGTCAAAGGCACTACTCTTTGATGGCCCTAGACCCTCGATGACAGGGAGATCGAGATTCGAATATCGGTGGGGTGTGCCTAGAAAGTGGTTTTCCACTCTCACTCCGTGTAATTGTGAGTACACTTCCTATTTTTAGCCTTCTTCATCCCTAAAACCGTTAGCGTAATTAGTACATAAGCATATCACCCGAACAGGTAGAGTAAGTCATGATGCATGTCCATACTATCTCACCTATGTCGCCAACTCTTGCCCGAACATCTTCATTTATAATCCTATTTCTCCTGGGGTCAACTATCACGCTCCTCAAAAACTTCATTCTCATGACCTCAATTTCCTTCGTCTCTTTTGCATCCAACGTCCAGGTTTATGCTACATACGTAGCTATGGGTATGAAGTATGGCCAATAGAGAACTTGCTAACCCTTCAGGTGCACCTCCCTTTTCCGTCGTCATACACCTGTAAATTAACCACTCTCCCTCTCTCCCTGCTGCTCTATTCTCATAAAATCTTCTCTGCTACTGCTCTTATCCTCAATCATACTTCCTATTAACTTAAATTTATTCTGAATATTGTGCTTCGGAAAATTCACCGATCAAATCTGAATCAAGGTTTTATGATGTAAAGGTTTCATATTGAATCTGACTAGCTATTTATTTTTTTAATGAGTTCATATAAAAATGGTAATAAAAACTAACCATACATTATTATATAAGAATATTACACAATTCATAAGGTAAAAATAAAATTTTAATATTGTCACATGACTTGTATGAAATAATCATGGGATTTTTATCTTTTAGTAGGAACATTCAAAATTCACATTTGTGATAACGTGAATTCTACTGTTTTCATGTGAACACAAGTTCAAGTTTTTTTTTTCTAAATAAATACAATTTCTTGTAATTGGGCAAAAACCACGTCATGCAATCTAATTTTCAAGATGGTAACACTGGTGATAGTGCTATGCCAGGGCTGCCGTTGATACGGATAATATCAGTTTTTGCTGATTCTCAAAGGTATAAAACGGATCACAAGATATGTGAATATTTTCATGGATTTAGGTTTTTCTTTTACACATTATGATAATAAATTTCAATTTTGATAGATCGATTCTTTGTTTTCAACCTTTAAAAGATTTTATGCTGGCTCCAAGCAAGGACTTTAGTAGAATGGCCCATGCTACAGGCGGTCATGTTTGGCAAAATTGTATCTTATTTATTTTTATTCCCTTCTCATTTGATATTATTTTAGTCTTCTATGACAGCATGTTAAAATTATTATTGTTTGGTCAAAACATAAATTGATAGTCGATTATCTCGATATTGCCATTTGTAAAACTCAAAAGGTAGGGTGATATTGAGATCTAGTTTGACATTACTAAACATGACATCTTTTGTGCATATTTATATTTGATTTTTCTCCAAATATGTTAAATAAATGATTAAATACACAATATGAACGAAAATGTAGACAGTTTTCTCCTAATTTTTTTTAATGAATACTAATTTGACTCGTATTTACATAAATAATATCACTTTCAGCATATACTAGCATCACTTTTTGAGAAAAATACAAATTTTCCCCTTAAAATAACCTCATTTTTTGCATGTCTCTAATTATTATTTGCTATGTTTTAAATAGCTAGTTAATTAATTTTGAGTTTCTATAAAAAGTCTTACTTTTATATTTGAGTTTCTAATTACATTTCATCAAATCCCAATCTCTAATTTATTTAAATTTGAATTTGAAATTGTATTCAAAAGTTTGAAGCTTCACACAGGCCTATAAATAAAAATTCCATAGAGTGGTCCCACAAGCAAACTACAAGAAGTGAACGGCCACCGCTGTTAGGGATGATAGTGCCAACATTGGCAGATATAGGGTGTCATGTGGTCAGCACAACAAACTCGCTGGCCGTTAATCTAAGTTTTCTAAACCGGAGCTGTTACTTCTTTATTCAAGTAACTTCTCATTGTATAAGTTGAGTTGGCCCCGTTCACTGCTATACAGATACATTCTCGAAGCACCGAGGATCGAACCCGGGACCTCTGGATCTGTATCCAGGAGCTCTGACTGTTTTAAAGTTTGAAGTATAAACTCTGGTGTAGGTATAGGTAGGCTAACTTGTTAGTTTGATCTCCAGGATGCAAGTGATGAAGAATACAGCCCGAAGAAGGGCAAGGGCGCATCTCCCGCCAAGAAGGGCAAAGCTGGAGGCAAGAAGAAGAAAAGGGGAAGTGACAGCGACAGTGGCGAAGACTGGGCCAAGACTAGTAGGGGTAGCAGGGGGTCCAGTGGAGCAGGTGGCCAAGGGGGGCCCACACCTAAAAAAGGCGGAGTAAGTATAATGGGATACCTTTACTTTATTATAAGCAGATGCCCGATCTAAAAAAAATTGCAATATGGAAACTGAACACAGGACCTTTGGCTTCGTGGGCTATAGTTTTTTTTATTCCTTGGTCTGGGATGTAGTTTTTCAAAAGTTGTATTTCATTGACCCCCTTTGTGGTCTAGTGGTTAGAGTTTCTAACTACAGAGCCAAAGGTCGCTTGCGAGCTCACACCATGGGGTTTATTTAATTGCTTAGCTCACTTGAAGTACAGTCTGATTTCGGTAGGAAGAACAGTAGAAAATTTCTGGAAAGTTACTAGATTTCAAAATGTATCCCTACGCTAAAACATGTGATTTGAAAGACCATATGTTTAGAAGCTGTCACTTTTGACAAGCAAAGTTTTGAAAACAAGAAAAGTTAAAAATAATTTTAAAAAATGACAATTTTTTTTTAATCAAAACTAAAACATTTTAAAAAATGCAATTTTATTACTTTTTTCATATATGTATTAAATTAAACATAGTAAAGAGGATAGAAGGGCGACCCCTACACACTTAACAGGAAACTGTAGGTCTCAAAGTTCACAATTAAAACACAACCAAACACATAATTATATAATTTTTGAGGTATATCAGCCCCCTTCTTCAGCAGAAGGGCGTAAAACACAGATTGTACTATTCACTATGGCATATGTGTATTATTAATGGTTAGACATGTATAATATGTTGGATGTGTAAGAGCTTAACTTGACTTAATGTTTTGATAAGGTAATGATTTTTAGAATAATTTAATGTCCGTAAAAACATGTTAGCAAATTTAGGAATTAGTTACTATCACCCCTGGACTTGTCTAGATGTGTAGCAAGAACTTCTTCCGCACCATCACCAGAGTTTGACTCATCTTCATCGTCATCATCGTCGCCGCCTAAGTTTATTATTAAAGTTGGATGTCTGTCATTCGCATCCATCTTCATCTCTCTGTCCCAATTTTCTTTAATCGGTTTCTCTCAGTGGTCCACATGTATTCACACATACTGGCCTCAATTATAACACAAAACAAACAGTTACTAAGTTGTAACTGTGTGTGATTGCAAATTAGTATCTGTGCAAGGATTCTGTGGCTTATCAAGGTTACCCATTAGCATGTAACCCTCTTAGAGCATCAAATCATGTGAAGCAAGGTGTAAAGGTGTGCCTATGTTACAGTAGCCCCATGGCTTCTTTGGTGCTGACTGACAGCTCACAGATGACAGCTGACAGTCAACAGTTAGATATATACCTAAATTTTGACTGTCAGAAGTGACAACTGCTTAAGACATGTTTTTTGCAGATAATATGGTTCAGCGTAGGGATACATAATTTGGTCTAGTAGCTTTTCAAAGCCGTCAGAAGTCAGCTGTCAGTCAGCACCACAGAAGATAAAACTGAGGTATAGCTAAGGGCAACAATTTTATACAAGAATTGGACCTACGCAAACATGTTTTAACACTTTCAACACATGTGCTCAACGAGACTTTCTATACACAAACTGTCATTGTCTCTGATGGCCGACAAGACAGTATCCAATGAGACGTGTTTCCTGAGAATTGTCAATAAAAGGCACATAATTGGATATTTTGCACTTCGATAAAAAAATTTTTACAAATTATAGCTAATGTAAATATGTTCAATAGTTTGTATGATACAATTTATACATTTATTGCTGTTGAGGGCCAAACATTCGAATTAAAACATTAACTTATATTTGTAAATAAAGGCAAAAGGGAGAGAGCAATATCCAAGTAAATTTTTGTAAATACTCACTGGAACCAACCTTGACGATACATTCTATAGATAGCTTGATGTAAAGAATTACTTGTAAACTCATCTACTGCTTTAGCTGAAACACCTGAAATTGGTTTTCTGATTCTCAACTTCATCAATGTTCCTTTCACAGCCAAGAGCTTACTGTTCTTAAAATGTTCTCTCTAGATTTGACACCCCTTAAACTCTACTCCATATCTGGCTTGTCCGGGGGGGGGAGTCAATCTCGCCCGACCAACGACGAGAATAGATAAATTCCCGAGTGTTGGGGATCCCGCCCACCCCTACTAATTTTCTAATCCCTCATACAAGTAAAA
>CABFWB010003881.1:0-26777 GCA_902151455.1 Timema bartmani | reverse complement strand
CCTCATACAAGTAAAAAAAAAAAAAAACTAGAGATGGGTCGAATCCGAATCCTAGCAAATTGTTTGAAATTTTAATGATTTACAAATAAACTTATATTACACAATATAGGCCTAAACTATTCAAAATAGAACGAAACGAGAAAACTTCCTTTGAAAGTAAAAAAATGCAAACTACGTTAATTAAATAAAATATATAGTTAGTAATCTTTAAATTGAAAAATGACATCTTGGACACGGGCTTAGTAAGCCAAAGGTTCCAAGTTTGATTCCCATGTCCGTGTGTCATTTTTCAATATAAATATCATGATATTTAGTTGGGGCTCTAACTGTAATTAACGAATTATAAGATTTTTTTTGTATAAAAATGAGGTATCCCAATGGGTAAATAATTTTATGGTAAAGGAAATTGATAGAACTAAAGAAAAAGGAAAAACAAACTGTTAAGAGTAATTTTTGTAATTTCAAGACAAGATAGAAAAAGGAAAAACAAACTGTTAAGAGTAATTTTTGTAATTTCAAGACAAGATAAGATGGTTTTTCCATCTCAAATCAAATTATTTTATAGTTTTGCACATCCCTACAAATATGTGTGATTGTGGTGTACACAGGCCAAGCGAGCAGGCGGAGGATACACCAGAGCCTACACTCTTAGTCCAGAGCTGGCGTCAGTGGTTGGCCAGGACTCCATGGCTCGTCACGAGGTCGTCAAGAAGATCTGGGCCATCATCAAGGAGAAGAATCTTTACGTGAGTTAATGTACCTTGTCTGGGAAAATATTTGTAGACATTATTCATTCTTTCGAGCTTATCATGCTAATACATTAATTAGGGCTGGGTCGTTGCCAACTAGGCCTATCTTTCGGTTGATTTGATCTTCTTTTAAATATTACAACAGTGATCTACAGTAATGATTTTTTTTTTAAATTGTTAATGTATTTTTTGTTGTTTTATTTAATATAGTAGGTTTGTGTATATAAAGTTTTATAATCACATGTAAATAAAACTTCATTGATGCATGTGCAATTTAGATAAACCCAAAATTTGATGTCAAATTAAATCGATAAATTTTATTTATTCTTTATGTTGGCAACTTTCACCATTGAAATTCTTTTAACTATTTACAGCCGCTCGTTTATTTATGCTTTTTTTATTTTTTATTTCTCTCATTCACATTAATGTCTCGATAGTTTTTAAACTTAGATATAAAAAAAAGTTTGAAATAGAAAAATAAAAGTAATATCAAGTCAACATATAAGTTAATTGCTACTCACTACTCACATGCTTGGTTTTTAAAATAACAAAAATAATTAATCAATACCATAAAAGTTTAGTAAAAATAATTATATTGAGTGAAAATATTTTTGTAATACTAAAAGTGATTTGCTAAATATTTTTATTTCTGAAGTAAAAGTAAATTAAAATGAGGTGACCTTTAATAGCCTACCAGACCTACCAGACCTGATACAGGAGGGAGTGTTGAGGGTTGAGATAATGAGCTAAGAAGGGGGGGGGAGGGGAGGAGGTGTTAGAGTGAGAGACATACAGAAAGCTAGATTTCAAAACTAAAGGACAGGAGCGGTGGTATCTTGACAGCAAGCTGAAGGTTCCTTATTGCAAACATTGACAAAGTGACTGATGTCAAACTATTCACAGACAATTGTTACTTGCTTACTAATAATAGCAGACATAGGTGACCTGGTGGTCTAGGGGTAAGGTGTCAGCCTTCTGTGCTGGGGGTCCAGGGTTCAAACCTCGGTCCCGGCACAGATTTATCCGATTGCCAAACTCTTCCTTCACCCCTGACAAGACGTGTATTAATCACAACTTGTGAATGTTTGAAATGCCAGGCCTTCCACCGTGGTTCGGATCCCACGTTAAACTGTAGGTCCTCCATTTCATCTCGCAATCACCCCACCATTACACATTAGCGTGAGTGCGTATAACCCGAACGGGTAGTAAGACGCGGTGCTAATAGTAATAGTAATAATAGTAGCAGACATAGCCACAGAACAGTGCCACCTCCTCTGATCCAAGTAGTTGGCTTCGCCGCTGGTGTTGGCCACCAAAAGTGGTGCCGCTCTTCATGAAACCATAAATTAAATTAGAGGTTTCACACGGGACTGCAGAAGGTAGGATTCCCTTGGCGCGTCTCGCATATGCGACCACAGACGTGGGGTGGTGAGTCGCAGACGCAGGATAGAGTTTTCCTAGATGTTCCTAGCTGTCAGATACCACTTCTATACTGTCGATATCCTATAGTGAGGCTATTGAAGGTGATGTATGGTAACTTTTCCTAGCTGTCAGATACCACTTCTCCACTGTGGATGTCCTATAGTGAGGATATTGAAGGGATGTCCAAACTAAATCCTGCCTTCTTAACTTATTAACTTTTCTTAATTTATCTCAATACTTTCAAAATTATTTTGCTAGTCAATAAATTTCACACTTTAGGAGGAAAAAATTATTAAATTTGTACTCTGGTATTTTTTCGAAATCTATTAATCAATTCAGAAAAAAAAAAGTATTATTCACAAACCCTTAATTTTAATTCATAACAACGTAGAAAGTGATATTTTGTTTAGTATTCATAATTTTGTTATCTAACACATGGCTGGTTTTTGTTTTTTCAATGAAAGTTTTTAATTTCACTAAGAATATCTTTCACTTGAGCTCATTCGAAATTTTGTCAACTCTATTTAAAATAAGTATAGCAGTAAGTAATACCAAGTTGTACTGATATTTTATCAACTATTTGAATTTTAAAATATTTGTAGTAAAATCATGTTGGCTACAGACAGGGAAAACCTGTAAAGGTTGGAGATTTTTTGGTGTCCGGGAAATGTCAGGGAATTTAATAAAAACTCAAGGAAAGGCCTAGGAATTTAAATCATTGCATCAAAAGGTGTAAACATAAGCGGTATTTTGTTTTTCAATGTTAACAAAATGCATTGTCTGTACCTGTTACTCTAACATGAGATGGTTGTAGGCCTTTAAGTTTTTTTAACAGATCTACACAGGGACACAAATAATACAGAAAACATTAATTACTAGAAAAAAACTTATATCAATGTTGATGATTAGTATATGTTAGGATGGTTTTTGAAAATATATTATCATTCCAATAAACAAAAAAACAAAAATGCCATTCACCAAATAATTTTATTAAATGTTGTCTGTAAAACCTGGAAAAGTCAGGGAATTTTATTGTAAAAGTTTTGTAGCCATCCTGAAAATAATTACCATTTGTTCAGTACTAAATATAATACAAATCCTAGATTTTTATTTTAAAGCTTTGCTTAGACTTAGATAGAGGTTTTCCTTATAGAGATACATTATATATTCACATCCATTGTCCTTTTCCTGTGTTGGTCCTTTATGTTATACCTTTCACATGTTACTATCTATGTATCCTATCATTCTTTACCATTTTCTCCTTTTTGGGTTTTTATTTGTTTCTTCTTTTAGGAAGTTGCGTTTCACACTCCTCCCTGATGAGTTCCGATAGAATTAGACCTAGGTCGGGGGATTGGGCGGTGACGATTGATTTTCTTTAAGAGGCAGCCATTACCTCTTTATCCATTGGCAACGATGTAAAGTGTGAACTGTGTTCTTCTTTTCATTGTAAAAGCCATATTGTGTTCATCCCCTTTTATATGTTTCTATCCACCTTTCCTGTACCTTCTTCCAAATATAATACAATTACCTCATAAAGCGAAAAGAGGTTTTCCTTATTGAGATGCTTAGACTTAGATTGTAATTATTGTATATGTTACACCCTATTAGTGAATTTTCCCAGTTCATGAATCGGGCAAATTTCTTTCCATTCCACGAACTGGACAAAATTTGCAAGGCTCGGGAAATATGCAAGTGAAGAACAGGTTTGACCTTTAAGTTGATTTAACTTTTAATAGTTTTAAAATGAAAGGTTAGGCAAAGTTAGGTTAGTTTAATATATCTTAAAACAAATTTCTGTTAAGCTTGTATATAGTTCAATTAGTTCCAGTTAGTGAAATGTCCAGGCGAAAAATACAGTTCACGGAATGAGCAGAAATTTGCCAAATTCATGCAATGGGCATTTTCACAATTGGGGTGTAATATATACACAAAATATACAGGTTGATATCTGTCCCCTGTTTTTATTATTATTTCCAGTGTTCACATGGGTATTTTTCTTCTATATTATAGGATCCAAAAAATAAGCAGTTTGCCATTTGTGATGAGTCGATGATGAAAGTTATTGGTGAGTATATCTAGTAAATAAGTGTATAATTATACAAATGCAAAATCAAATAAATACGGCAATCTGAATATTCAATACGATATATAAAGGCAGTGAGTTCTTCAAGTATTATTAATATAGTAATATCTTTAATATTTCATTGTTTGTCATAAAACAATGCCTCATACTTATTTATTGTTTATTTAAAGAATAATAATTTTGTAGTGGTACACTTCATATCCTATTCTCTAGAAATTTTATTTGTCTCCGGATTACTTCGTGGTTGTTAAAGTTCCAAATCGGTAAGAAAAATACTTTAAGCTGGAGTCTGTAAAAAGTAAAGACTCCGGCTTCAAAATATAAATTTATAATATTAAAACAATATCTTTTTAATTTTTTTTATTCTTTACGACCAATATTTGTAATTTGGGTTGACAAATTTATTTAAATATACATTCACAATGTTAAAGAAGTTTCCTATAAAGTTATCTGTATTTGAACATATTACTGCGGTAAATTTGTTATTACTAATTAATATATTCATCTAAGAAGGAGTCGAAGTCGGACAATATAAAAATAGAGAAGTCGAAGGCTTGGCATACCAACTCCACAAGTCTGATTTCTCAAATCAACATGACTAAATACATGTTGTCTAGTGAATCTAAAGGTGATTAGTATCCACCTTGATCAAGATAGCATACTCGGGTATTTTTTATATTGCCATTGTGAGATGCAGCAGGCTTGTGAGAGGGGCTTTGCTCACACAATTCTGTTCAACATGTACACTGCCGAGGACGGGGAAATCGAGGTTCAAATCTCGGTCGGGTGAACTGGGGTGGTTTTTCCTAAATGGTTTTCCACTTTCCCTCCACGCAAATGCGGGCTCACTTCCTCTAAATTCAACCTTCCCGATTCCTAATCCATTAGCGTAATTAGTACTTAAACGTATAACCCGAACGGGTAGTAAGACGCGGTGCTATTATATTATTATTATTATTATTATTATTATTATTATTATTATTATATAAGAAATTTGAAGTGTTTCATATATTGCTTATCAGTCCTTAGTGTAATAATCATGCATGTTCACTTCTTCTGGAATACTTCCATTCCTTTATGTGCAATTGCGAATGCGCTTTAAATTTAAATATGGTAAGTTTGGTAAGATATTTATTTCATTGTGGGTAACACTGGTTTTAGACAGTTTAACCAGCATAATTTTTTAACTAAATAGTAACTTATGCTAGTTTTGAGGACATAAACCCTATGCATGACTTATTTGGTGCTGACTGACAGTTCACAGCTGAGAGCTGATGGCTTTGAAACGTTACCAGACCAAATTATTAATCCCTACGTTGAACCATATGATCTGCAAAAAAACATGTGTTTAACAGCTGTTAACTTCTGACAGTCAAAATTTAGGTATATACTTAAATGTTGAGTGTCAGAAGTCAGCTGTGAGCTGTCAGTCAGCACCACAGAAGTCATGGGGCTACTGTATTAATACAAGCTTTAAATATTTTAAGTGTGAAAACAATATCTACTCTCATTGTTAAATAGAAAAGGACTGTTTTTAAATCCATTACTGTTTCCATACTGCGGCCTAGGTCAGTTTTTTATTCAAGCCATATATTTTCCACTACTGGCTGGCTAGGCCTGTCTGTCATAAAAAGGACACTTTATAAATAGTAAAAATAATGATTATATAATTATCGGGTCTATTTGGTTACCATCGTCAACTGTTTCTAGCCTGTGGCCGGGTTAGAAAATTAGTAAAATGCCTCCATCATCCATTATTCTTTCTCCTTTAATTTATCACATTCTTCTCCTCACACTTGAACACTTTCTGTTATTTGCTCCTCCCATCTCTTTCTTAGCCTCTCTTGCTCTCTTCTTCCTACATACTTCATTTCCATCATTTTCTTTGGCATCCTCTCTTTTTCCATCCTCATTACATGCCCATACCATCTCATTCTAGCTTCCTCTACTATCTCATGTACTCCTACTCTTTCCTGGATAATTTTATTCCTAATCTTGTTTCTCCTCGTGACAGCTAACATGCGCCTCAAGCTCCATTTCCATGACCTTCACTCCTAGTCTCTCTTACATTCAATGTCCATGTTTCTGCTGTGTATATAACAATGGGTACAAAGTACGACCTGTAAAACATTCCACGGACACTTATCTTCTCCATAGCAGGTCTCTTATACATAGCTATATAGAACAACTCTCCCTGCTGTCCTCTTTTCATTAAATCCTCTCTACTTCCACCTAACCTTTCTCCTCAATAATGCTTCCAAAATATATTACATTCTGCACTTTTCTCAGCTCTACTTCATCCAACTATAGTTTTACTAGGTCTTACCCTCTTCTTTGTCACTACCATCACTTCACACTTTGCTATGCTGAACTTCATTCCACACACTTTTAAACTTATTCATTCCATTCTTGTAGTTGTTCCTCTTCCTTCACCCCCCCACCCCGCCCCTCTCATACCATGAAGCCATCAGCAAACATCACAGCTTTCATCTTTCCTCCCCAAGTTTTCCTACCACTTTGTTCATGACTATTTCCATTTCCCTTACCATTACAAATAGTAATGGTGAAAGGGCACTCCCCTGCTTCACTCCATTTTTTATTTGGAACCACAACGTCCTCCCATTCTCCATCTTAACACAATTCCCGTTATCCTCATACAAGCTTTTCACTCTCATTACAACTCTTCTTTCCACTTCGGTCCTCCTCCATCGCTTTCCAAACTTTATTTCTATCCATGCCATCATATGCCTTCTTCACATCTATAGGTATTAAATACCAAATGTTTCCCATGTTCATCATACCGCCTTTTCATCAGCTGTTATATGGCGAAAATTAAGTCTATTGTGGACCTCCGCTCCTTAAATCTGTGCTGTCCCTCTCGCCACCTTCCTTTCATTTTATTTATTCTCTTTTCCAGTATATTCTTATGTATTTTTGTACAGTGGCATATCAGCGTTATCTTCCTATAATTTGTACACCTCTTTCTGTCTCCTTTCTTGAAAATAGGTATAATAACTCCCTTTTTCCAATCTTCCGGTACCTTGTTCTTCTTCCAAACCACTCTCGGCCCCCTGTATGACCATTGTATATTTACCTCACCTGCTGCTCTTCTCATTTCCACCGTCCGTTAGTCCACGCCTGGTGCTTTTCCTTGTTTCACCCTCTTTAATGCGTCCTCCACCTCTTTTCTCCTATTTCTTCCTGTTCCTTAGTTTCACTTTCATCCATAGTTCCTTTTCTTCCTCTCCTCTCTACTTACCATTGCATTAAAAAATTGATTTGCTCTTAAATCAAGAGGACACTAGAAAATGACACGCCTACAAATCTTTTGAGCTCAATTCCGTGTCTTAGTGAAGAGATCATTGAGTACTTGCATAATTTTACAAAACAGTGATAGTAACATTTTTTTTAATCTATAGCCTTGCATATATAATACTTGGAAAAAAACCTTATTTTTTGTTCTTGAAAAGTGTATCGCCCCTAATTTTCTTGCTAAAACAGTTTTATAATTTCACTGGATTGTTGTCATTAAGGCAATACTTCTCATAGTGGAGAGTAGAGTGTGGCAATATCTCATTTACCACAACTACCACGAATGGTGATGCATCGTGGCTCACGATGTATCATGAAAGACTATACATCACGGTGGACAAAATATCCTGGTAGATGATACACTGTCTGTTATATCTCATCTACCAATATATATATATATATATTAATATTAGAGTTGGGTTGAATCCATTATTTCACAAATCTGAATTTCCAATTTATCTCTGAATCTAAATCTTGGAATAATTGTGAACAAAAGAGGAAATTTAGATATAATAGAATAATATAAAATACAAATAGTAACTGTGTTAACATTCCTTCTTATAATCCATCCATTAAAACATCCTTAATGTATTTATTTATTTAGTCCCATCCTACATTATTTGTTATCTATTGATTGTTTCTTGATATAGATTATTGCACTCAAGAACTAAAAAGTCACTAATCATCAGCTTTAAAATAATATGGTACTAAGCGTTGGAACTTTACTGAAAATGCAACAAATACTCTAATTAATGCAATTCGGCAATAAATTGTACTGTCCGCCAATAAGTGAATACCAATACAGATTATAAACCCGGTTTAAACGATTGATGGCAAGTTTTCTCAATAATTGTATTCCCCTATACCCATAACGATTGTAAATAAATACTTTTTATTTGAATTACTCAAAAATATGGCTAAGAGTTTAAACTAGGGATGAGCCACTCAAATCTTCGAATCCTCGAATCCTGACAAGTATTCGAGATTCGAGGATTCGGTTTTTTACTGGATTCGATGGTCGAATCTTTCACCTCGTAAACAAAGCATATTTTGAATTCAAAAATTACTTAGTTAGGCCTACTTGAAAAGCATAACTTAATCAGTAATTTTTATTTTGTCGGACAAAAGAGATTAGCATGAGTAAAATAATTATTTAAAAAAAATTGTTAGGTGTGGAAAATCTTACGTGCCTAATACCCTACCTTTCCACCTCTATGGGAAACTTGGACTCAACTGTTTCAGGCACATGCTCACTTCTAAAACTTTCGCCTCACGACTGCTTCAATACAAATTACTCTGAGCCAAACATGAAGGGCAGTTCGGCATTTATTAAATCGAATTTTGCATTATTGTCAACAACTATCCCATCACTGGAAAAAGGGGTGAAGCAATGATAGATTCCATTTCACTAGCCAAACAGGTGTAGACTGGTGTTAACAACGATCAGCCAAACAGGTGTAGACTGGTGTTTAACAACGATCAGCCAAACAGGTGTAGACCGGTGTTAACAACGATCAGCCAAACAGGTGTAGACCGGTGTTAACAACGATCTTGGGGAAATTGCTACAGCTATTGCATGTAAACTGAAAAAAAGTTCTGGACAAGAATACCGGGTATAAAACTTTGTGTCAAATCTCAGATATACTGTGGTGATAAATATTCCATGAATGGGATTGAGGAGAATTTAACAGCCCCACTTCAAGTACGCTCCGATCACATCATTTGATGTAGAACGCAGCTTTTCGAGGTAAAAAACTTGCTTGCCGATAACTGTAGATCCTTCACTTTCAACAACATTTGTAGTCCAGTGCAACTCATACTAAGGTTAATTTAAAAAAAACATTAGTTTGTGCCTATTTTCCGAATATTTTTTAAACATTCATTAAAAGCTCTTTTTTTTTCATTTTATGATGCATTTTCTTAAGTTTTATGTAATTTAATAAAGTCATTTTTTAGCATTCTAAGATGCATCATTTAAATTTTTTACATCAGCAACATCCGGGCCCTATTGATTAGCATATTGATCTCATTTCTCTAGGTCAACATGTGATTTCTCTGTAATCTTTCTACTCCTCTATTGCGCGTCTAACAAAAATTGAGGCATGGTTATTGATTTGATTGCCTAATAGTTATAAGAAACTATTAAAGACTCTTGTCTCACAACACTTTTAAACTGTGCTGGTGTAAGGCGATCTTTTAACACTCTAATATGTTCTCGGTGAAATCTGACCTAGATCGCACCATCTAATAGGCCATTGCTTTAGGCTGATATCCTTTATAAGTTATAACTTCTTCATAAAGTGACCCAATTTCAGAATGAATAGGGCCTATGTTTCTAAAAAATATTACTACATTAAATAGTGCAGTAATGTAAAGTGTGAACTGTGTTCTTCTTTTCATTGTAAAAGCCATATTGTGTTCATCGCTTTTATATGTTTCTGTCCACCTTTCCTATACTTTCCAAATATAATAAAATAGTGTTTGTAATATATAGTGACTGAAAAAGTTAGAAATTAGCTATAGAAAACCTGGAAAAGTCAGGGAATTTTAAAATATACTTTAGTAGGACACTCTGCCTACCCTTATTTATAAAAAGCCTGCTTTCAAAGAATACAAAACTTAGAATATACAAAACAATAATTTTACCAGTTACTCTAAGTGTGGAATGTGGTCTCTTACCTTACATGATGAAAACAAATGAAGGGTATTTGATAACAAGTTACTTAGGACGGTATTTGGCTTCTGGTGGGTGAAGGAGGCTACATAATGATGAGTTACATACACTACTCATCACAATACATTGTTGAGATAGCGAAGTCTCATAGATCACAGTGGGCAGGCCATGCAGAGCGAATGGGAGAATTTAGAACGGTGTTCATGGTATTGACTGGAAAACCTAAAGGGAAGTGATCATTGGGAAGACCTAGACGCAGATGGCAGGACCCAGGCCACAAGCTGGAAACGGTAATGGATGTAAAAAGTAGCACTATCTACTAAAACAATAACATTTAATGAGATATTTGTTCAAAATCCAATCAGTTTGGAAACCACCGATCTAGAGCTACACATTTTGTTGTTACTTTGCAGGTCGTGTCCTCTTAACCAACTTGAGTTTTATTGTATCAAGCCATTTGGAACATTCATATACATTGTACAGACTGTCCACTAGACTACAAAACAAAATTTGAACCTTCGGAAATTCATCCCAATATAACTGTTGTAGAATATTTCTCCCATTTAAATAGTGGAAATTTAAAAGTTCTAAAAATTTATTTTCTTTTAAATTATTATTTTTCAATCCAGGATATTTGTTGAACTTAAAGTAGATTAAAGAAATATTTTGTATTATCTGAACAAACCTGGGAAATTGTTATTTAATGTGGAAAACTTGGAATTCATAATCGAATGTTCCAAACAACTTTTCGCCTGAGATTCTGTTAATCTAAGAAATGTGTTTAGACAATATTAACTTTAAATGTGTATCTACTGTAGTCATTATTAAAACTTAATCTATTTTTACTGTTTAATTTTACATTAATCATGTTTTTATTATTATTATTTTTTTCATTTTTTAGGTCAAAAACGTTTTCGCATCTTCGGTATGATGAAGTATTTGAAGAACCATTTCATAGACTAAATGTGCATGAAGAAATTATCCAAAATAAAAATTGTAAAACATTTTATTTACCCTTTTTTTTGTGTAATGTAATAATAATAATGTTATTATTATTAATACAATTAAATTGTGCTGTGTAGTTTGATGTAAAATGCTTTGACCGAAAGTTATGATACTTTTTACATGAAGGACCCTCTATACTCTAGAGGATGCAATATTATAACTGGTGTTGTAAAGTTTGCACAATGTTTTGTGAACAAAGTTATTTCAGATCAGACAATGTAATTACCAAAGTTAACGAGACACGGGCCAATGGTTTTAATTCAGTGCACATTTTTACATACAAATGTACAACTAGATCTGCGAACAAAGTAACTTTTTATTTTAACAATGTATCGTCAAGTGTAATACTAAGAGAACAACCTTAAATGTTTTATTTACTTTAACTGAACCCTCACATTCTTCAAGACTGAAACATGCTCCATAGCAATATACTTTGCCACTGTCAGCTTTGCTAAGGACATAACATTGGATATTGCTATGGCTTTAAATGTGTCACAGTTAGCTTGACAAGTATTGTGTTTAGTGTTTTTTAATGGAAAACATTGTTGGAAGTAAAGTTGTATTTCTATTCCTTTTTCTTTTAAACAGTGAGAATTAAATCATTTACTTGTTTTAGAAAATAAAATTTCTTTCTTTTTGTAATCATTTTTATTTATGTTTATTTAGTTTCCCCTTTCCTTTTTAAAATAAACATTTCACAAGATTAGATGCGGTATGTATATGTACATTCATACATACCTGCATGCCTGCCTGTCCGCCCACCCATCCACCTACCCACCTACCTAATCACGCAGTTCCCTTATAGGGTAGGCAAGAAACTATACACATAGCTAAAAAACAACAGCTCCGTACTTAATCCACCCTCACTAGCTTTCTCCACACTTCCCTATCCTTGCGTACTCCCTTCTCTTCAACAACATCCATACACAGAGTCATACATGCTCTTTTATTCTCTTTTTCGCACATTCATCTACAACATTTAGTCACGTCTTACATGGACTTCCCCTTCCTTTTCAAGGTGTCTACTGGGTCACAAAAGTCATGAAAAATTGACTATTTGCAAACAAAAAAAAAGTCACTAAAGTCCCTGATAAGACACAAATTTTCAAAATTTTGGTCAATATTTTTGTTTGAATTTCCTGTGTGTCATAACACAGACGTGTTGAATGTTTAGTAGTCACCCATTACCCATGATACAATGGGCTAGCCGCAAGTTGCCTGATTGTTTTACCGTGATACCAAGCACAAGGTTAACATCCCCTATGTAGTTTTTAATGTTGCGTGTGTGTGTGCATTATATAAATGTTTAACCATTTATCGAAGGAATTTTGTGGTCAAAAAGTCACTAATTTTGGTTTCGCTAACTCACTAGGCACCCTGCTTTTGATCCATACACTCTACCTTCATATATTTGTTCCGTAACTTGATCCACACACATCCTCTTAAAATACCCAAACCAACTTGCCGGTTCTTTCACATCGACTTATTGGATTCCCTTTCAAACCACACTTCTTCAGCACCCATTCATTACTTACTCTGGCCATACGAGCTTTTCCACATACATTTCTTAAATACCTCATTCCACTCACATTCACCTTTCTCTTGTGTTTCTCCTGACAAACCCACGCTACATATCCACAAAACAATGCTGGCGTTAAGACACTTAAATACTGCCATGTACATTCTCTTAATTATTTATTTAGTCAACATTTCACCAAAAAAAAATGTGTTTTAGATGTGATGCACTTTATTTTAATCTAAATGGCAATTGGACTTGTTTAAATATATTTAGCCTTCTGTGACCGGCGCTTTTGCATTTTTGCAACAGCTGAATTATTTTTTAAATTAAAGGTAATTAGGTCAGATCTGCTCCAAGTATTCCTCTAGTTCCTGCTGCGTAGTATTTCATCAAACATTTTTAAAAAAAGTTTATTTTCTTTGGGAGCTTTATCTGGTGCCACGCAGGAATGTTGTAAATACGCAACGATGCCAGTCTTGAGATTATACGTCTGGCTCATTGCCTCCGAATGTTTACATTGGATATTTCGTTCAAGTTCTATCGCATTGCTTAAGTTGTAATTCATGCGAAGTCGTTATTATACATAAAAATACGAATTGAAGGAAGGAACTCAAGGAAGAAAAAGTATTTTTTCAACAAAAATGTAAGTAACTTTTTGAAATAATGTTCGTAATATTTTTTCTGTTCAAAATATGTCTTACTCTAAACTTGTATTTTGTAAAATAGGCTACAAAGTTTTAGGTAATATAGTTTTGTATTTATCATGTGTTTTTAAAACCGCAACGGCGCCAGTCCCCGAAGATTAATTTAATAGGTGTTTCAGTCAATTGTGCAGCTAGTTGTATAACCTATTATATTTTATTATTTTGAAAGTGCTATCCACTCATGCTACTTGTTCACCGGGGGTGTTGTTTCAGGAAATCGCTGAAATTAAAAGCAAGCCTTTGTTCTCCAATAACATTTATTTATAATGTTTTTGAACAAAACTATCCTTACGTGATTTAAATTAAATATCAGAATTCTTGTTTAGCAAGGAGGTGGCCCAGTGGCTAAATTATTTTATAAAAATGGAAATCGATAAAACTAAAGAAAAAGGAAAACCAAACTAATAAGTACAAATTTAATGAAGAAAGCCCACCTAGATAAAGAGGGGAAAAAGTGTGAAGAATCCAATGCAATGCACTTCTGTCTTCTGTAGTAGAAATAGTCACACACACTAATTTTAACACATTGACCAATATTTTGGCATTGTTGCCTTTATCTAACAAAATTTAAAAATCTACTTTTTCTTTATCTTTATCAATTTCCATTATTATGAAAAGCTTTGGGCTTAATTGTATGGTTTGGTATACTTTTTCAGTTTCATATTACCTTCACTCAACAAAATTACAACTTTGGTGGCCATCTGTGGGGATTATTTTTATTAATTTCAAACTACATTTATAAATTCTGGAATCTCTTGATTCCAGTATATTATGTTGTTTTTAAGGTTAGGCTAGATTGAAATTGATTGAATAAAACATTTATAAACTACTATATTATTTTTACTAATCATATAAACCAGCAGTCCTCAAAACTTTNAATGTGAGGAATGCCAGGCCTCTACCGTGGTTCGGATTCCACGTTAAACTGTAGGTCCTCCATTTCATCTCACAATCACCCTACCATTGCACATTAGCGTAAGTGCGTATAACCCGAACGGGTAGTAAGACGCGGTGCTAATAATAATAATAATAATAATAATTTACTAATCATATAAACCAGCAATCCTCAAAACTTTTTTTAAATGGTACACCTCGGCCATGACAAAGTTTAACATACCCCCGAGAAAAAATATACAAATGACAGTTTAAAAAAAATATGACCATACGATAAATTATTGATTGATTGATATCTGTAGTCAAAATATTTCAAATGTGACAAAGTTATTTAGAGAGAATCCCACTGTTATAACCCAAAGTCTGTTCAGCGTAGGAATTGTTTTCTGAAAGGCCTTTTTCCCTACCAGAAAGCTATTATATAGTAAGATTTTGGTAGGAAAAACGACCTTTCAGAGAGTAATTCCTACCGTGAATGGAGTATAAGCATTATCTCTTTGAGAATTGTTATGCTCAGCTAAAAAGAATAACATAATTTTACTGTAAAAAGTCTGTAGAAAAGTTTAATACATTTTCTTCTCAAATTCCTTCAAAAATAAAGAGAAAAAGTAAACAAACAAATCATTTTCAAATAAAAAATTTTAATTGTAATTCTGGAGCTGATATATTATGAATCCCAAAGTTTTTCAGTGTGAGGGGTATGGCTGCATGGCTTGGCACAACTTTTTGATGTCTGGTTGTCCAGTTGAAACTTTCAAGTAGAGGTCCAGCTCCAAATTTAGCCTATTGTGGTACTTATTTTTTAGGTACACCATGAATGAAAAACCACTCTCAAAGAGATATGTTTTCGAGAAAGACATCATAAGCTACTAACGTAGAAGGTGTCATGTAGAGGGTTGAAAATTCTCAGAAATCGGTCTCCAGCCGAGAGCAAATACAGGAAAAATAGGGGTGGAAATAACCAGATAACGGTAACTACCAACAATTAGGGTTTTCTAAGTCACTTGTTATTTTGCCCATTTTCCCTCGAGAGCCGTACGCATACCCCAATTTGAGAACTGCTGATATAAACTATTTTTTTCAACATTGGTTGTACTGTTTATGTTAAGATTATTATACTATGCAGAGGACCATTCTTACCAATAATTGAATCTCTATTAATCAAATTAATAGTTTGTCATGAGAACTGTGTGATATCTACCGCACAGAGAGGGCTGAAATTTAAAAACAAGTAGCGCCTGCACACAAACATTTGTACCTCAAAGCCTGAATTTTAAAATTTTGATTTTTTTTTAATAATAATGGAAATTAATAAAAAGGAAAAATAAACTATTAAGGAAAAAGAGAAAATGTGGGAAGAATCCAATGCACAAGGATGATATCTTCTGTATTCTATAGTAGAAATAGTCCACACACATTTGTTGCCTTTATCAAACACAAATTTGGATTTGAATTTCAAATTAATCAAAAACTTGGTTTTAAGAAATAAAAACTAAGAGATTTTTTCTGTCTGTTTGAAGTAAAGAAAAGTGTTGCCAGGGGTAACCATGCAATCCATACTTCTGCTCGTAATCAATATTTAAAAAATATATATGTAGATATATTTTTTGCCTTCAAACCCATGTTGTTATTCAAATATTCTTGTGTTGGAACTTATGTTCTACCTTGTTTTATCCTTGACAAATCTCAACAGTTTTAATTTGTGCAATGTAGTTTTTTCACAAAAATAGCTCATGTGCTCATAAGAAAGCATTTAGATTGTATCTCTTTATTTTATGTTAGATTTATATAAGAATGATTTAAATTTGAAAATACTTTGGGCATCTCTCTACATACTGTAATAAGTCGGTAAATATATTTAATATCCTTTTAGTTAAAAAGACTTAATTTCTTACATCATTTACTTACAAACTATTTTAAAACAACATTGTTGTGACAACATTTAGACAATTTATTGACTAGAGAATAAAACATTTTCAATAACTTCAGCAATACTCTAGATTATATTTGTTTGTAAATATGTAATACAGTAGATATAAATATTTTATCATCTGTAAATCTATATTAAACTTACTCATGTCCTGTTCATTTTAAATAAATCGTTAATTCTTTTTAAATGCGTAGTCTTGAAAAGTTCTTACAAACGTCAAGTATGATTATAGAAATGGTAATATTTGAAATCAAATTTGTTAAATGTAATATTTTCATGTATGAAACAACTTTTGGATTTTTGTATCATAAAGATAGGTACTTTTTTTTTCTGTGAACTCGTTAAAACTGTGTTAATGTTTTTTCTTTACAAGTAACTCAATGATGGACTTGCCAATTTCTGTCGTATCCACATATTTACACTACTGGTGATACAGTTGTTCAGTTAAATTCTTGCACCATGAACTGAAATCTCATCACTACCTTTATGAAGAGATGTGAAGTTGTGTGTCTGAGTATAACAGTGTTACAGTGTTTCGTTTTAAGATAAATGACAGGACATTGTGACAGAACCTAGAATACGTTTTTAATCTTGGTAATATTCATCAGTAATAATAAATCTCTTCAAATATTGATACACTGTGTAGTTTATGGATTTCTTACTAAACTGTCTAACCCTATTTATTTCTTGTGACATTTACAGTTGTCATTCATGTATGCTTACAAACTTTATTTTGGGGAGAAAAAAAAAGTTAGGGTCGGACCCTCCAATCCTTAAAGATATTCGAGGAAATTTTTGTTTTGAAACTCAAATCCTATAAAAAATATTATATATATTTTATTTTTTATTTTTTTTCAGTGAAATTGGTTCTAATACTGTTTATTGGTGGTTCAGAACCATCTATAATTATAGGATGAATTTAACAACCAGGTCCCAGAACAGTAATTTAACACTTAACTGAATGTATGAATGTTATAATGAATGGATTATAAAAAAGAATGTCAACATTTAGTTACTATTTGTATTTATATTATTCTATTATATTTCATCTTATATTCGTAATTATTCAGATTCAAGATTCGAAGGTAATTTGGACATTAAGTTTCATAAAATAGTGGATTTAACACAAATCTAGTAAAAATATATTCTTTCTGGTTTTACCTGCTTTATTTTAGGTGTTCTATCTTTTGACAGGTCCATTTCCTTGTCCAAATTGAGTCCTCCAATATGTTATATCAGCAGCTTCTACTTGAGGTCGTCCATCAGTTGCATTCATCGTCTTCCTGGTCCCCTATCCTTTCCCCTCACTCAATAAGACACTTCTCAGTGGCCATCCAGTTGGCCTTTATTCGTAGAATCGCCTGCAAAATGGTTTGCACCGACTCTTCTTAGAACTGTCCAAGCTATTGTACCACAATAAGAACCAAGTTAACAATTCAGTGGCACAATAAGCTCTTATTCAAAGAGACAAATTTATATATTTACAAAGGATTTGGGCGAACATACAACTTTGTAATCGCATAAATAAGGAGCATCTGTTCAGCGAGTGAACGTGGTTCCTGCATAGTCACATAAGGCAGAAAACAATATTTTAAGGCCACAAATAAAGCACCTAGAAGTTGGTCAGACTTATAAAGACCTAATTATTCTTACTACTCGTTCAGGTTATAAGCTTAAGCACTAATTATGCTAATGGATTAGGAATTGGGAAGGTTGAATTTAGAAGAAGTGGACCTGCATTTGCGTGGAGGGAGAGTGGAAAACCATTTACGGGGAAGGGAGGGAGTTCACCCGACCGAGATTCTAACCTCAATCTGCCCGTCCTCAGCAGTCAAGCTCAACAAGAAATTAGCGCGTTAACCAACTATGCCACCAAGGCAGGTATAAAGACCTAGTACCTATCGACAATATATACAAGAGATTGCACAGGTAAATCGAGCCTCACAGGCTTAGTTAAATTTAAATAAAAAATCTAAAATCATGAAAGATTAAGGTTACAAGCATTATAAATGAAACCACAATAATATATTTAATTTATTTGAATCTATCAACAACTATAATTTATAAGTGAATCGAGCCCAAAGTACCTAGTTGAATTTACATATAAGTGAGACATTTTCATAATGAAGAGCAAGAGAGATTATTATTTAAAGGATAAGAATTTGTTAAATAAAGTAACTCAAACTAAATTTAAGGTCAATACTAAAATTAATTTAAATTTAACAACAGTTTTAATCCGATATATATTTTAGAGGTTTACCGATTAAGTAAAAGTGATAACCAATTGTTAAAATGATTGTTATGATAATCTACACTGATTATCGATTATTTATTCATAACTATTGGGAAATATGCTTAAGAGAACAATAACAGTTAGTGTAATTAATACAAAAAAAATTACATATTAAAGCTTTGATAATCTTTGCATAACCGGCAAAAATTGGAAATAGGTTGTTAGTTTTATCAACGATATGAACTTATATTTCTTTATCTGGTTATGTATTCTTTGCATAGCCCACACAACCCAGATGCAGTGTGTATATGTGTTTGTTTTTGTGATATTTTGATCACTAAACTCCTACCTAGAAAATTTTGCTTTAAATTTTACTATTAAAAAAAAAATTAACCAGCATATTATTTGCCCGATAATGATTCAGTACACCCATATATAATGACCAGAAGGGTTATGAGTTTAAAATCAATAGATAATTATAAAAGGTAAAAAAGAAATAAGTGAAGTTTTTTTAAGTCTGAAAGAGAAATTTGGGAATTAGTATTGGATATACCATAGCACAGTCCCTTTGCCGTGCAGAACCGAGTGTGCCCAATCAACCCAAACTACCCCTATGTATACCATAGCACAGCCCCTTGCCGTGCAGAACCTAGTGTGCCCAATCAACCCAAACTACCCCTATGTATACCATAGCACAACCCCTTGCCGTGCAGAACCGAATGTACACAATCAACCTAAACTACCCCTATGTATACCATAGCACAACCCCTTGCCGTGCAGAACCTAGTGTGCCCTGTCAACCCAAACTACCCTTATGTATACCATAGCACAACCCCTTGCCGTGCAGAACCTAGTGTGCCCAATCAACCCGAACTACCCCTATGCATACCAAAGCACAACCCCTTGCCGTGCAGAACCGAGTGTGCCCAATCAACCCAAACTACCCTTATGTATCTCAAAGCTAAATACATTTCAATGACCTGAAAACAAGAGTACTTGTGTGAGTTAAGAAGAACCAATGAGCCTAGATTACAAAACACCTCCACGTAAAGCTAAGGAAAAACAATCAAGGTATCTGGAGTGGGGCTAGACCACTAGGTGTCGCTGGGTCAACAGGCACTAGCGAGGGCCATCAGTCCGTATTTATGTTGTACCCAGTCAACACGTTCTGGAGTGGTCTTGTGAAATTGGGCAGGAGCTTGATGAGTTGAACATTTGCTATAACTATCATAGCTAACAAGATATAAATTATGTAATCTCTAATAACCAAAAGATTATATTTTGTGCCTTATTTTGGGAGTAAAGGAGTTAACAGAGAGGCTTTTGTTCCAAACAGAC
The DNA here is from genome assembly GCA_902151455.1 of Timema bartmani. Classification (NCBI taxonomy): domain Eukaryota; kingdom Metazoa; phylum Arthropoda; class Insecta; order Phasmatodea; family Timematidae; genus Timema; species Timema bartmani. The sequence continues at coordinate 6,911 of CABFWB010003881.1, read as the reverse complement.
CCAGTCAGTGGCTGGAAGCCGTTCATCATGTTGATGTAAATTCTACAAGGTGAATTAATAGATTTTTCACTGTAGATGGCTGTCTTTTAAGTTTGATGTGATGCCAATTTTCCAATCCGTCCCCAGTAAGTTGTGTTGCGCTTCACACTCCTTCCTGATTAGTTCCTATAGACTGAAACCTAGGTGAGATGCTACGAGACGCTAAACTAGCACTAGAAATGATACCAGTATCGATACTTTTCTTTCAATACCAAATATTTTAGTATCGATACCGACCTTTTGATATTTTACTAATATCAGTACTTTTTACCCGATATCGAAAGATTTTAAACTTACTTTCCTCCTTTTACTTCCTTTATTTTTTCGATCATTTCTTAAATTCATTCATCTTTTCTTATTACTGCCTTTATTTTTCTATCGCTAAATGAAAGTATCAATACTAGGGAATATTGATATACTTCTCGTTCTTTTTTTTCATACTCAAATATCAATATTTTAGAAGTATCGCATATCCTTAACACTGCACTGAACTGGAGAGAAAGAACTGTGACCTTGGAAAGATGGGTGGAGAAGTGGGCTAGTCCATTACACAGGGGTGGAAGAGGTAAAGTAGCATTATATTAGGTGTTGAGGGTTTATTTTCTTCAAGAGGCAGAGGCAATACCTTTTTGTCCAGTGGCAGCAGTGTGAACTGTTCTTTTCATTGTAAACTCCATATTGTGTTTGTACCTTTCCTGTACCTTCTTTCAAATATGACCGCTTGAATTTTAGAAAACTCTCTATAATGTTGAATAAGGAGCATATAATATTTAAGAAGGAAGAGATTTAGGAAATGATGTTTGTTGAATAGCAAGATGTTACGGTCTTATTCAGAAATTATTATAAATTAACAATAGTCGAATATATACATATATTAGGTTTGTAAAACCAGTCACATTGGTAGGTATAGTATACTAAAGGATTATTAAAATAATGTAATGTAAATTATAGAAGAAGAAAAAAAATTATGACACGGTTAAGTTAATGAAGTTGCCTAAAACAATTTATTAATATTTTCCTTCGCTTTCAAATAATTCTTGGGGTTGACTATGGGATCTTAAATTATGTAATATGAGTAAGAAAAAATATTTAGAGTTAATTTTCTTGGGGTATTTATTAAGCTGAAATATTTAGAACTGATGAGTTCCGATAGAATGAAACCAGGTCAGGAGATTGGGCAGTAACAATCGATTTTCTTCTTTTCATTGTAAAAGATATATTGTGTGCTTCCCCGTCCCTCTTCTAGGACCACCTTCCAAATTTAACTGAATATACCTCAAAAAGCGAAATCTATGTTTTCCTTAAAGAAATATATCATAACTTGAATTAAGGATTAGAAAGCTTTGTAAGGAATGTAAAATACTTGTCTGGCCCTGCCTGTAAGATAATTAACCTTAAAAACATACCAGATTTTGTTCGCATACCCTTAGTAAAAACTAGAGATGGGTTGAATATCGAATCTGAATCCTAGCAAATTGTTAGAAATTTTAATGATTTACAAATAGACCTACATTACACAATATAGGCCTAATCAACCCCAAACACCCCTCACAAAATACTGTGTTAAAATCTAGCCAAATTAACCTTCCGATAGGCGCGTGTATCCATCATATACGGCCAGTTGAGTTAGCTCCTGTTTCTCGGAAGTCAGGGGGGAGGTGGGGTATTCCCACTCTCAGATTTTCTTACACCCCCCACCATACCAGTCGACAGTCTTCTTTGAACCTCTGTATCGTTGACCTTGGTTCCGATATAGCCTGTGCCGTATACGACAGATACACGCTACCGCTCTTGTAAGTTTTTCCACTGGCTTTAAATTTTATAGTAATAGCATCAAAAGTATAAGTACCTGTTTTATTTTTCGCTTGTTTCATACTGGCTTTGAAAAAGATACATCGTATATATCAGATACGTGCAACCATCTTTGTAAAAAAAAAATTGACTTGAACGATCCTGTGGATGTTGAAGCCATCAGGAACGCTGTTCTTAATGAAGCCAGTGATGAAGAGGATTGTTTGGATGAAAGCATATTTCGGAATCAGAACAAAGTGATGATTCTAGCGAAGAAGATGACAAAAATGAAGATACTGATTACTAGCCATTGAGAAGAAATATAATAAGCACATAAACTTTTGGAAATGGCAACAAAAAAAACTCATGCGTAATAAACTTGTGAAACATAACATTTTGCTCTATCTGCCAGGTGCCATTGGTCCAGCCAAGAGTATCTTGGATATTCTTGAAATATGGAAATGCCTATTCAGTAATACCATGATTCAACGCACCGTAGAGAACACAAATAAATATGTGCTTTCTATACAAAATAATTATTCTCGCCCAAGAGACGCCTGAGAAACTGATGAAATTGAAATGGAAGCCCTATTTGGACTGCTCTATTTAGCTGGGGTTTACCAAGTCAATCGTCTAAATCTTCTAGAATTATGAAAAATGGATGCTTCCAAACAGTTTATGAGTCTGATGAGATTCCAATTTTTGATGTGATGCATCTACTTTGATGATATAGAAACCAGAGAAGAACGGGGGAAAAAAAGATCACCTGGCACCTATAAGAGAAATTTTTGAAGAATTAGTTGAGAACTGCCAAAAGTACTACTCACTTGGTGAAAACGTTACCATTGACAAGAAACTAGAAGAATTTAGAGGAAGATGCCGATTTATTCAATACATTCCCCAAAAAGCCAAGGAAATACGGGATTAAAATGTATGCAATGGTGGACGCCAGAGTGTTGTACACGTATAATATGGAAATGTATGCTGTACCGGAAGGGCCATTTTCAGTCAGCAACAAACTGAGAGATGGTGTGAAAAGATTGACTTCTCTCATCTTCAATATAGGTAGAATTGTAACAACCGATAATTGGTTATCAGATTTAGAATTGCTCACAAAATTAGTTGATAAAAAGCTTTCATTGGTTGGTACCATAAAAAAAAAGTTTGAATTCTACCTGAATTTAAAATGATGAAAAAACGCGCGCCTCTAACATGTTTGTTTGGGTTCAGAAAAGAAGCGACGCTTGTGTCTTATGTCCCAAAACCTAATAGAAATGTAACCTGATCTTTAGTCTCCATGATGATGATTCTATTGATCCTGAAACCGAGGAAAAACAAATACCAGAAATAATAACATTTTACAACCAAACTAAAGAAGGGGTTGATACAGTCGACAAGCTTTGTGAATCTTACAATGTTGCCAGGAACAAAAAACAGTGGCCTTTTGTCATTTTCTTTTTCATGCTGAACGTCGCAGCTATCAACACTCATAATTTTCATGGCGGATACTCAAGGGAAGCTAAAAAGAAGGTAATTCCTTCGGAGGCTTTCGGATGATCTTGTTGAGGAGAACGTTCAGCGAAGGGCCACTGGAGAGCTTCGTGAGAAAATTTTGAAGAGAAAGCAAAATGTTACAGACAAAGAAGAAGATGGACAACATGAGAAAAAAAGATGCCGGCCTTGGTTACAAGAGAAACGAACACGAGTAACCAGGCACACTTGTGAGTTTTGAAAAAAAAATTCATATGTTTACAGCATTCCAAATACATTTGTACTGATTGCAATTCTTTATAGTGCCAAAATGTTGTATTTTTTTCAAAACTAATTGGTATTTTAAATTTTTAATTCCTGATATTTTTTATTATTATCTTCAGCTTGAATATGTTCTCAATTCCTTATATTACTTATTTTAGAAAATTAGATTTTTATTTTTTTCAATTTATTTTTGTAGTTTTTTTGGTGTTACTTGTTCAGTGTTTCTAATGTTGTTTTTTTATTGTATAAAGTGTGATTGCAACTTTAATTGTTTCCTAGAGCCTTGTAGATGTTATTCTATTAATAATAATTATTTTGATTTGCAGAAACAGTTAATATAATCCAGCCAATTGTAGGGGACACTAAAAACTTGAAGGCTATCTTATGGACGAAAAATAATTTTTATAACTGACTGAGTTTAAATAAATGCTTTAATATATTCTTGTCATGTTATTTTTAATTCGTGTGTGTTTTTATGGCCTGCAGTGAGATTAATCTAGACGTGTATCTGTAAGATACGTGTGACCATCCGCATACCTTTGGAAGGTGCGCCTACAGGAAGGTTAAACAATCTAGACTCATATTATTGTTTAAAAATCAAATCAATCAATTGGAGTGTATTTTAGTTATTTTTAAAAGTGTTAATAGAATTAGCTGATTTTCTTTAAAAAAAGATGTGAAATAAACAAACAGATTAGGCCTAGCTAACTTTTGATCAACTTAAATCATCATTGAAGGATTATAATTTATTTTAGTAAGAAAGCAAAAATAAAATACAAACAGACTTTAAAAAAAACACTAAAACAACATGCTTAACAATTAAACATACATTGGAAGAAGTGAACTCAATAATGCCTCAGTATGTTTTATTATTATTATTTTCTTTTATATCTATTATCTATCTTTGTATAGGAAACAAATATATCTGATTCTTGCGATGTATTTAAGACATGAACATATTTTTGACTCTTGCTACATGATATGTTCATTCTCATTTTATAAGGCAGGACTACGTTTGAATATTTTTACAATTACTTTAATCATATATTTTATTTTTAAAAACTCTTAGTTAAAATCAATTTAAAAACAAATTATGAATTAGCAAGTAGTTATTTGATTCTTAAATCTCGATAGCACTTACTAAGTGATCAGATTACTTGAATCGATTTTAAACAAACCATTCGATATACATTACATAGGTCGGTAGGCATAAATAAACAGTTTTATATGTGTCTAACTTAAGGCTCGTATGAAATAAATTGGGGTTCTTTGCATAGTTGTAGATACTTAAAACCAGTTGGGTAGTAATAATAACAGTCATGTTTAATTTAATCATCACTCTGGCGAGTAAACATGCACATCATGGCGGCTGACTTTGTATTGTGTGTAATGTGTTCTTATTTCTGTTAGAAAAAGCCGTTTTATTTATTTCGAGTTTATTTGTAATTCTAGTTTTGAGCTCACACACACACACACACACATATATATATATATATATATATATAAATTTTAAAGTAATAATTTATCATCATATTGCACAGCTGTTTTTTTAAACTCATTTATTAATACAGTTTGTTGAAAACTTATTCACGCACTGGGCGTGTTAGAGAAATAACATGTTGTACATTTTCTTTTCGCCCACGCAAACCAAAAATAAAGTTTTGCAGCTTAGGAACATTAGTAGAAGTGTCTCTCTTAGTTTGGCAGCCTACATCCTTGGGTTGTTGGGCTTGTACACCGATACTTGCGCGCTTGTGTGAGTTGTTGGTTTGAGTGCTGTGCGTCTTTGACCTGCAGATATTGGCCTGAGAATAACAACAACAAACGTTTTATCTATGAACTTTGCAACTACTGTCCACTGCACCTTACATAAAGTTAGACATTCATTAGTTACTGGTAAAACATAGTTAGACAAGGAATAAGATTGCAAACTCAGAATTTCTTTAGGTTTTTAATTGGATTGTAATGAGGTTAATTAGGACTGGAGGCTTAGTATGTGCTATGCTATATTCAGGACGACACATAGGTAGTCTCCTATGCCAAACTGGTCCATCACGTTCTGGTCAAGGTAGGTGTCATCTTGTATTAGTATTAGTAGCACATGAGGTGTACTAAGTCTGACTATGAAATTGACCCTTAAGTCTTGATGATCGGGAAATGTGTGGCCTTTTTTGGGAATACTTCAATGGTGATCTAAAGGCTGTTGCTGAATGTCGATCATATGCATTGGGGGAACACAAACGGGCCTGTGTTCTATACTATGCCTATCTGAAAGAACACTAGAAACTCATTTTTTCAAATTTGTATGGGACCCGGTCCAATTTAGATAGTCAACCTTCCAGATAATCCTGTTAGGGATGTAAAAAGTTTGACATGTACAATATTTTGGGAAGATGACACATTTATTTACAGTATAAAACATTGTGGGGAATAAAATACGAGATTTTGTTATAAACCAGTGGTTTCCAACCATGGGGTCACAATGCTTGCTAGGGTTATAGCTTTATGCTTATTTTAATGATTTCAGGAAGGTACAAAATTAGATTCCTTTTGGCTATCCCGCTGATAACCACTTACCCATAAGACCTAACCCACCAAGATCCATAAAACCTAATGCCACTCGAACTAACGCATAAGACCAACTTTGTTGCACCTAATTTTTTTTACAGCACTTAACTTCTCTAGACCTAAATTTATAAAACCTAAACTTCCCTGAACCGAACACCACTAAGCGTAAAACTCCATTTTCATTAATTTATTCAAAAAAAACCACGAAAGAACTGTTTATACTTTTACCATAGAAATGAACACCTATACAATTTTAAAAATGTTATTGTCATAGACTTTTTAAGGAAGAATTAATTTAACTCTATGATGAATCAATAGTCACATACTTACTGTTATCTGCCTTCAATAGCTAGGATTATGTGTCTTAAGCATTTCATATAGAGCAAATCAGAACAGTTACAAGTGCCATGGATAATAGACTGTTTTATTTTCATGCTATTGTGTCATATTGCTAATTGACATAAATTCAGTGATAAGAAAACAAATAATGGAGCAGGTATACACACTATTTACTCTAAAAGTTAGAAAATGGACCTTGATGGGTTACACTATAGTGCAGCTTAAAAAATAGAGCCATCCTGTAATTGATCAAGGTAAGACCTACCTTGCATGGTAAACAGTTGGTAGGCCTGCATAATACAGATATAAACATTAGTTAAAACTCCACTTACCAATTGGATGGCCTTCCGTTTTAATTCCCACTCATTCCATGTGTAATCGGGGTCTATGTAGCTTGGAATGGGATGTAGCTCTGTCTG